>JAVQJL010045523.1:0-17141 GCA_036024295.1 Nannoperca obscura | reverse complement strand
CTCTCTGCATCAGTGGTTGTTCGACAGTACTAATGTATTCTGCAGGCTCTCTCTCTCTCTCTCTCTCTCTCTTTCTCTCGGAGTGGCAGGCACGGAGCTGCACGGCTCTCACACCAGTTTAATTAGCACAGACTACAAACAGAGGTGTGTGTGTGTGTGTGTGTGTGTTGCACAGACAGCCAGGGCCAATAAATGGGCTTTAATTAAAGCTGATGAATACGATGTGGTGTGATCGATATTACTGATCGGTGCTACTCTTGTCCTCAACCTGCACTGATTGATTGTTATTTCACATATCGCCGCGTCAACATGTTGTATTTTTGTTTGTTTGTGGGGTTTTAAAGGGTCACTTCACCCAATTAACACACATTTAAATAAGCGAGAAACTGAATTAATTAAACGTTGAACCTCAGCACAAAATATCAATCCACACTCATGTGTTTACTCTCTCTCTCTCTCTCTCCCTCTCCCCTCAGGTACTTCCTCCAAGCCTCGGCACCCCATCACACCCCATCCCATCCCATCCCATCCCACTCCCACTCCCACCACTCACACTCTTGAAAACTCGAGAGAGCACTCCAGCAGCAGCAGCAGCAGAAGAGGGTTAGATTGGGTGTGAAATACGTTCTGCGACTTTCAAACAAGGAAAAAGCGCCGTGGCATTGCAGGCGAGCGAGAGCACCTAGTGGAGGGCTCTCCCTTTGATGTTTAATTTAGAGAGGCAGGGGGGGAGGTGGGGGAGGCAGAGGCTGAATGGGTGGGGAGTGGATGGAGGGAGAGATGGTGGAAGTGTCGAGTGTGCTGAAACTCCACTGTTTTCCATCAAAGGCTTTGGGTTTCCTCTCCTTTTCATTTATTCACCAACGGTGATAAAGGAGACGACGGGCTGGAACACAGCAGATGAAAGCAAAGGCTCGGGGACGGTGAATAAGGAGGGAGGAGAGAGGAGAGGAGGAGGGAGGAGAGAGGAGAGGAGGAGGGAGGAGGAAGGGGAGGAGGAGGGAGGAAGAACAGGAGGAAGTGAGAGGTTTAGAAAAGGAGGTTCTGGTGGAGGGTCGAGCCAAATGTGGCTTCTCCTTCACCATGTCCTCCCTTCCTCTTATTTCCCCTCTCTGTCTTTATCTCCCCTCTTCCTCCCCCATCCCTTCATCTCACTCTGTCACCCCCCCCCCATCTCTCCTTCCCTTCTCCTCTGCTGGGGAGTCTGTCCTCTTTCTTTCTGCTCACTGAGTGAGAAGTGAAGCTGTGTGCCAGGCGGAGGAAGCAATTAAAAATTAATGGAAGCTGAGTGATAGAGAAACCTGCAAGGGCGTGCCGCACACACACACACACACACACAGTTTCCCTCCTCTTCTCCTGTGCTCTTCGTCTCTCTTGCTGCTTCAGCGTGTCTCTGTCGGCGAGACAGCCGGGACGAGCTGAGCTGGAAACACTGAACACAGCAGAGGCCGAGCGCCGACACCCGCTGTCTGGAGGCTCCTGCTGCTCCAGTGTGACATCGAGTCATGAAGATTTGATCAAGATGAAGATGACGTTTCTTCTCGTGGCTGATCTACAGTCTGCCGATGTCCGTTTCTTATACTTTGCTCTGAAGCAACTGATGTGTGCATGTGAACAAACAAAATGGCGGCTTCGCAGCCAGAACAGTGCAGCGTCTGGTTCGGATGGTGACCCCGTCAAACAGCCTTGTTGACCACTCCCCAAAACACAACGCCGCCCAGTTGGCCTGCAGCTGCTCAACGCTGTTGTGGGATTGGCCGCCTGAAAAACGCACATTACCTGCTCGCTGCTCACTAACTCAACACCAGCCTGAATGTAGCATGTTGAACTTCCTGTGTCCTGAGAAACACTGACACGCTGCGCCACAGAGCGGACAGCAGGCGCCAGCGTCTCCGTGTACTGAAGCGCCTGCAGAACTGGAGAAGAGTCACTACGGCTGGAGACGAGATATGTGTGCTTGTAACCTTTATAGGCTGCTTATTAACCATAAAGCTGGCAATGCATCCCAGTGTACAATCTAATCATGCATGTTCAAACAGGAAGAATTGTGTCTGCCCCACGTGCACAGGCCAACACTGTCAAAGTCCTGATTAAAAAACATACATCTGTATGAAACCACAGACGGTTGATTGTTCTGACCTGGTTATGGGTTCTTTGTCTGATGTTATATTTCACCCCACATCTGTCGGATGCTTGCTCAGTGTCCGTTAGTGGCCGTGCTGATGAGCGTTTACATGTTTCTTTGTTGTGACTGCTGTTCAATACTTGTGATTAGTAGAAATAAGCGACAACCAGCTCCGCACTATTGATCTGCTAATCATCTGCGAGCGTCCCAACTGCCCCTCGTCTCTCTTTCTCTCTCTCTCTCTCTCTCTGGCCCTGTGTGTCCCCGGCAAAGGACATGACCTCTCACCCCTGTCCTCAGATAGCCCCTCCTATCTCCACACACACACACACACACACACACACACACACACACACACACACACACACACAGGAAGCCCTCGGGTGCAGCGGCCATGCTATCACAACTCATTTGCACTCCGCAGAAGAGGATGTTGGCCGTGACACCTACCACCCACACTGACCCTTGACCTGGACCCCCCCTCCCCCTCCCCTCCCCCACAGACACTCCCCAGAGGTGGACGGCTGGGCCTTTGTTCTGAGAGAAAGCATCTCAATTTTTGCTGCAGGACGAGTATTTAAATCTTAAAAATGTGCAATATTCTTGCTTTGTCCAAAAAGAAAAGTGAACTTTGTTCCAGTGCAGAGGAGGTGACTTCAACAACCTCCTCCCACGGAGAAATATACTGTCTGAAATGTGGACTCCTGTAAACTGGGTCCACTGTGCACTTTGTAATAATCCTCCTGTTGTGTTATCCATTTTAAAAAGGAGCACGAGGGTCAGTTTACAGCAGCTGTGAAACATGAAAGAAAGGCTACAGAGTCGTGTCTGCCGAGGAGGACAGTGAGCTGAGAGCTCTGGACAAAAAGCCATTAAGTGTTTCTTTGTCAAACTTCCCACAGTCAAGAATGAACGTGGTTTAAGGGGAGGGGGGGGGGTCAGTGGAAGCTAAGCATGAAGCATGAAACTGCAAGTGGCTCTCTGCAGAGCTCTGTGGAGCAACTCTGTGGAGCAACTCTGTGGAGCAGCTCTGTGGAGCAACTCTGCGGAGCAACTCTGCGGAGCAGCCCTGTGGAGCAGCTCTGCGGAGCAGCTCTGCGGAGCAGCTCTGCAGAGCTCTTGGTACAAACTGAAAGTTGGTGGCGGGTACAGTTGTGAAAAAAACTTGTAAGACATGAGGTTGAACAAAGCAGAGGCTTGCAGAGCGCGCTCAGTCTGTAGGTTGCTGCATGCAACACTGCTACGTGGAAGATAGCAGAAGCGTGTGGTTACACCCTACTCCATCTCACAGAGGCCTGTGGCGGGCGGCCATTTTGGTTAAACCCACGTCGGTCTGCGTGGGGGGGTTTCACTACCGCACCCTTCGCCTCCCCTCGCTGCAACTCCTCCCTCCTAACACTACCAGACAAATCTCAGTTTACAACGTTTGAACACGTGTGGGCGAGTGGAGCTGCTGCCGCCGGAAAATTACAATTATGCAGCACATGTAACATGACTGACCTGGACCTGTGTGTTACTGCTGCGCCAGTGGAACATATCTGCATGTGAAAGGCAGCAGTGTTTCTGGGAGCATGTGAAGTGTGTTACGGAGGTGAAAATGGATAGCGGCTGCAACATCTAACATGGTGTTGTGACTGCAGCTATGGGAACAGAAGAGAAGCCCTGAGCTACAAAGTATGAAGAACCACAGACAGTGACACTCACCTGTAGATGCAAAACAGCAGCGGGAGGAAAAACGCCAGAGAGCCATGAAAAAGGAGAAGAAATGAGAAACATTAGTCAAATCATCTGCAGGCATTCAGCATAAAATCATAATTGCACATAAAAGCCTCATTTAGGGGGTTCCAGCTAAATGAGGAATAGTTTCATTTCATTTTAATTGAAATTACCCTCGTTAGAGCAAGTGTAAGAGTTACTGTTGTCGTCATTAGTTTCACACTCATCATTTGTAGTGTGGTGATTCTGTACATGTGGGGCCTCTTCACATCTGGGGCCCCAATGTGTAACTAAGAAGGTATTCATGACACGAGCGTCTTGTCTAAAGCAATTAAAATACTACAAATTGTCTTTGTCTGTTAGCTTGTGAATCTGGGAGGTGGTTTATTTGAGTTTCTGTTCATCAGCTGCTTTTTCCTCCTCTCTCGCTCCTGGTTTTATATTTTTCCTGCGCTTGGTTTAAGTGACTCGGCGGAGGGGGCCTGTGAAATTCCAGACAGTCTCATTAAAGCGCAGTAATTGTTTTGCGAACGGCAGCTCATAAAAAGACTCTTCAGCCCCATCTCTTCCTATAAAAAGCAGTGTGTGGGGGGGGGGTGCAGGACAAGGGGGCACCACCAAGTGTAGAAGTGCTGGTGGAGGAGGCAGAGGAGCATCTTTTAATGTATTGATTCCCAGTTTAGCATTGGCTCTCTATGAGAAGACATAACTTCAATCCATGCATAGCTTTACTCAGCCCCCCCCCACCCCACACACACACACACACACACACACCAGCCGATACCTCCACATAACGGTTAATCATGCACACAGAGTGCAGGCACCCACACAGATTAGCTACTGACATACAAAACACAAGTATATCTGCCATGACGTTATCATCCCTGTGTAGAGGTTGTGACCCCCCCCCCCCCCAGCACACAGCCAGAGCCTGTAGACACACACAAAAAGAGGCTTCTCCTTCATTGCACCACCTAATGAGGTAATAAGGGTGAAGCTTCACCAAATGTGTTTGTTTTTCACACCCAGGCCCTGCTAATTGCCTTCTCCTGCTAACCCCCAGTTTGCATAATGATGCCAGTTTGACAAACCACTCTTCCCCTGCTAATGACGACTAAGGCCATGTCAACGCCATGTCGGCTAAAATCTTTTCAGGTGGATTATTTTGAAAAAGATGATTGGATGAAAACCTGTCTCTCAGACAGTCAGGACACCTTTCTGTGGAAGTGGAGTCCTCAGCACCAGAGTTTCCACTTAACTCTCAAAGCACGGCTGCTTTATAAAGATATATGTGTGTATATGTGTAAGAAACAATGGCAAATGAGTGGAGTTTGGGAATCCGGAGGTGGAGAAATCCCTCAGTAGGTTTCACTTTCACATGGTGATTAATCACTTAAGAAGATTGCGCCCTCCCCCTGCAGCCCCCCCCTCCCTTCCCCAGCACTGAAGCTCATAACAGGATTGGTCTGGCTAATGTCTCTCCGCATATATTTCAAGCCCTGGATGAAAAGTGGCACGTTTTCATCTGAAAAGGCAGATGAATCGCAAAGACAAAAGACAGATGATAGTTCTTGACTTTCTCTTCTCGCGGGGGGGGGGGGGGTCTCTCTGCATAGCTTCCTCTGTGTAGTCAGAGCGAGCCGGCAGGGGGTCCCTACTTTCTCTGCAACTAAAGAGATTAGCTGTAATTGGGACAAAAGCACCGTCCTCAAGCTTTTTTTTTGTTGCCCAGGGCCTCTTTAGCAGCCCGCTCACTACAGTCAGCTCCCCTGCGGCATCTTATCAATTCTGACTAGTCAAATTTGTTCAGCTTGAGCTCTCTGAGTACTGCAGGAAAAGAAATGTACTCTAAGAAGACCGGAGACTCATCGAGACACTTGTGGAAAGAATCCTTCAGTGACTTTGTGTTGGAGGTTAAGAATACATGTCGGACTGGGGACCCATTTCATTTATCTGTGACCTCTCCACCGACCCGGCTGTTATTTCTGCCTTGTCTAGTTCTGGTGGCGCTGAGAAGGCTCACAAGTTTCCTTTCTCACTCTCTTATCTGACATGTCTGCGAGGCCTTGCCGCCTATGAAAGTGATGCCATTAACTGGGGAAGTGTTGTAAAGGCGGCAGAAGATGCAAGTTCACAACTGCAGCGAAGGCCCGTTTGTGCATGTTATCTATTTTAAGTCTCGTACCGCAGTTCTTCACCGTCGTCAGCTGTTTTTGAGTAAAAAAGAAACTGGATGCATGTTGAATAATTGCAGCAACTTCCTCCAGGTAACCTTCAGCAGTCATTCCTCTGCAAGAAATCCATCAAGGGTGAAGGAGGGCTGGCCATTTGGCAGGTTTCTACATTTGTGAAGATGCTCAGGTCAGTGGCGATGACAACCCACTGACGTGTCGTTGCAGCTCCTAGCACCAACAGTGCGTCTTGCTGCAAGAACCTCCACATGCAAACACAAAGAAAAACCACCCAGAAACCCTAAACTGAAAGAAATCAGATGCCAAGGACAAACGTCTCCTGTTCTCAGGAGGAATTAAACTGCAGTCCTTCGGTGCAACACAGAAGTCCTGCATCTTCTCACCCCCAGAGAGCCCCATCAACCAGTACAAACGTCAGGCTGACTGGGCTGTCTTTATGGCTACCAGATGGCATGAGAGGGGCCTTGGCTGCCTGTGAACTAGTCTCCACCCCTGTAAAACAGTGACCCTGGGGCCATATAAAGCTGGCGTCTAAGACAACAAGGCACCAACCGCCGAGACGCGTCACTTCAGTCAATTCACCTGAGGAGGCTCATCGTTTAAAAGTGCTCCCACCCTCCCTGTCCACAGAATTCACTTCATGAGGTTCACTTCAATCAGATTTTAAGTTTCTGCAGCACGTGAGCTTGTGACTTTCCCTAGTAGCAATACAGAAGACTTGTTCTGCAGTGTCAAGTAGCTCGTGTAGCCCTGTAGTCATGTAATAACAGAGAAGCATGCAGGTGGATTTACACCTTATTAGGAGCCATAATGACACAAAGTGATAAAGACATGTGTTTGACACAGACCTGCCTCAGAGGGCTACACATCGAGGTGTCACAGAAGGTTCACGACCCTTCATGACCTCACTACCAAACAGCCAAAGCCACCTCTTGACTGACTTTACAGTCTGGACCACTGCGAAAATAGAACAAAAAGGCAGGGGGGAGGGTGGGGGGAGGTGCTGGGAGTTGATTGCGTCTGGCCTTAAGAAAAGCAGGCTCACTCTACAAACACTATCTTGAGAAGTAATCAAGGGAGGGACACTTAAAGTGCCTAATTGCACCAAATGTCCTCTAATGACCAGTAGTCACAGCCCTTTTTTACGTCCTCAGTTTTAATGGCCAGAGAGGCCACGGGGGGGTCAAAGAGGGGTCAGGTTGAATAGCAGGTCAATAGAAAGTTTGGGCTGCATCCACAGCAGCTAACACTGGCACACACCACTTGGGGAGGGGCTGGGACCTTAGAAAGAAGCTGCCGTGGCTCCTTCTGAGAGAGGAGTCTGTTCTAGCAGGATTAGAAGGGAGGGAGGCCGGAGTATTCAAGGCCGAGTGAGGGGAAAGAGTGGAGAGTTGTGTTTACAAAATGGATTCCTTTGCAGAGTGAGCAAATTAAGGAAACTGTGGTTTGAGCATGGTGTCAGGCCCTGCTGTTGGGTAAGACGTGTTTCATGGGGTTAAACATCAACAAGGGTGACAGGGGATCCACCTCCAACAACAAATACCACTGACCACGAGTCAAACTGAAACTGGAACCGCGATGACTCTTTAAGTCCATGATAGTCTCTGTTGTCACATGCTCTTTTGCCCATCCTGTTCTACTCATTTCCCTCCTTTCCTCTCTCACATCTGGAAAGCAGAGCTGGTTTTCCTGCCATTGCCCATGCACACACACACACTGACGTCATGTAGATCGCTCTGCCTGATGGGAAGCATATGAGCTGAGAAAAGAACATTGGAGGAAGGGGGTGTTGTCACCAGAACACACAAGTTATCTGCCAGAACTCCACTAAAACTCACTTTTTCCAGGACCTTTTTTCTTATCATGCACGGCTGCAAAACTTTAAGACGGCCGCATCAAATTCTTCCCCTGCTGATTGCAATGTAATCCCAACTCTCTAAAGCAGGTAGATACAATCTTCTTCCCTCAGTTTGAAGCTTAATTCAATTCATTTCATTCTGAAAACAACTATGATTAAACGTCTATTCTTCCACAGGTATGGCCGAGTGCGATGCTTCATCCTATCAATGGAGGCTGACAATGATTGTACTTAACACGTTTAACGAGCAACAATTGCTGACTCTGCATGTGGAACTTCAGACTAGAGTTATGTTGCACTCCTCCCTCTTGCAAAACAGTGCAGGGGGGATGTAGAAGAAGTCTTCTTGGCTCGGGCCGGACTATTGTTGCCTGCCTCCCCTCCATTCATTGGCTAACTCTTTCCATAGCTGCAGAAATGTCTGAGCCAAGACGACCCCCCTGTGCTGCTCCCTGGTGCAGCTCTCCTCTGTTTGGTTGTTTGCCTCCACCACCACTGTCATCACTACTTCTCCAGGAGCCAAGATGATTGGCATGAAGGAAAACACAATACAGCTGGAAGTGGTCTATGTGGGGGACGTGGATCGAGGTTGTTGGCGAATGTTGCACCTGGCCTGTTCTTCATTATTACACGTTGCTACCAAGAACAAATGACTTCTTAGATGTTATCGCCTATCAAGTCCTTCAGAGCCCACCTGAACTGATATAAAGTTGCTGAATAGTCCTGAATATGAACATCAACAGTGAACCTGGTCTTCTATCCTGCACTTTTCTGAGCAGCACTACGTTTTTCTCTTTGCTACTTCGTTCCTTGAATGTATCTGTGGATTTTCCTTCGCACGGTAACACAATATTGGTGCCACCTGCCACCAGGAAAAAGCTGAGAAGGCTTGAAATGATCAGTCACGCAAACACACACAGCCCAGCACACACTCCCACTCCCATATACAGCCAGCCATAAGCATAAGTGCTGTGCATCCAACAAGAAAGAGTGGTAAACAACAGCACCCACTCGCATAATAGTGAGAACAAAACAACAAAAACAAGAATCCGATTAAAGTAGCGAGCAGGGTGAGGTGGCGCTGGAAATGAATTGTGCGTACTATGCAGTTGGTGAATAAGCCCTTTCGTGCTGAGGGGCGATTACCTAGTTTGCAGCACTGTTAATCTGAAAAGCAGCTTGGAGGGAGTTTTTAAAGACGCAGCAGTGGTGGCAGCCTGTCCGCTCCCCTCCCTGACCGGCATGGGTCGGCCTCAAGGCTGCTAAAAAGAACCACACAGAGGTGCATCACACCAAATTAACAGATCCAATGAGCACAAAGTGCTCTGTGAAGTAGGTCAGCTGATGAAAGTAGGTCTCCCATGTGCACGACGGGCCATATGAACGGTGTTCACACATTCTGCAAACACAGAATGAAGAAAAGAAGAAAACATCACGAGCGATACGCTCGTGATGTTTTCTTCTTTTCTTCTTGGCAGTTGTTTTGGTGTTGTTTCCACCAAATCACTACTCTGAGCTGCAACAGGGCGAGGGAGCAGGCGCTGCTCTATTTCTGAGGCTGCTGACCTTCGACTCTTCTCTCCTCGGGAGAATAAAGACGAGTCGGTGCTGGAAATGATACCAGACTCCCCCGGAGAACGGGAGGGAGACTGGAGGAGAACCCGGTGGTCCACATGCCTGTCCGGCCACCGGGCATAGGGGGTCTGATTGTTGGATTGTCAGTTTCGAAAACATTGTTGGACGCAGCCTTTGACCCCAATTCTGTTGTTGGAAAAAGGGAGTTTCAGATGCCTATGATAGTGTGAAGTAGGGCTGAGGGACTCCCTGTTAATAAAACACCCATAGGGCTCAAGTTTTTAAAGAAATTCAGTGTCTTGGATCTCCTTGTAGTCTTTCGAACAGCGACCTGTTGTTGCTACTTGTAGCCATAAGCATTAGAATTCGCATCAACGTTGAGGGTATTTATCGACTCCCGACATGTCCAGCTTCATCATAACCCATTCTATTTATTTTAAATCAAGGTGAGGACCAAAAAACAAATAACCCAGCAGGATTATGCAGCACGCATACACTGTGCGCCATAATAACCTTACATAAGACTCTCAAGCCATGGCGTTGCTCGCCCCGCTATCTTTTGGTGTCAAAGCAGAAGAATAGAAAGGAAAGAGAGGGAGAGAAAGGAGGGATTAGTGGGAGGGATAGAGGCAGAGGCCCACATCTGGGTAATTAGAGATGACAGGCCTTGGATCGTCCCACCCGACAGCAGGACCTCTGAAGGGTGGAGGGGGTGTCTGTGGGTGGGGGTTACCAGACCTTTATGGAGTACAGTAGAGTGGCAGCTTGGAAACATAAAGACACGGGCTTTAAAAATCTACCTGCAGAGACTTGAAACATAGTTTTTTTTAAGGTCATGTCATCAGCACGTGGACAGGGAGGTTAAACTGAGTGGGGGTGCCACGCCCTGTCGTCTCAATGTCCTCTTCCCACCTGCACAGTGCTCCACACCTGCTCCACGCTCATCTACTCCCAGCTGGCAGGTTAAACCGGGCCCTCAAGACCCCTCACTGTGATGGTTTTGCATCCAGCAATGCACTGTGTACAGGAAACTGTTTGTATTCAGCCAACATCTGGCACATCCTGCTTCCTGGGATGGATAAGGAGCACATGCAATAATACTGGAGGTTTGAAATCAACATTTGATTTCCCCGTTTCATCCTAACTTGAACCCAGATATGTAAATTGGCGAACAGCGTGGAGGCAGACAGTGCCACTCTCATTCTGTCTGCCGTAAAGCCGCTGTGAAATTGTTCAGCTCAGTTCCACTGAGGTAAGCATGCTGGGAGCCTGTGGGACCCTGTGTGCAGGAGTGTGTGTGTGTGCATGAAAGAGTGTGTTAAAGTGAAGCATGGGCGGTGAGGCACACTGTAATGCGGGGGGGAAAAAGGAGAGAGAAAAAGAGTGAGAGCAAGAGGAGAATGGATATATGAGAGAGAGAACGAGGGAGGGAGGGGAAAGAGAAAGAGAACAGAGAGACGCTCCGGTCAGGCACGCGATGCTTGGCTGGAATCAGGTCAGGCCCACATGAGGCCTCCCTCGCATGCACACTCAACAAAAAAGGGTTCCACGGAGCAGCAGCCAGCACTTCTGCAGGGTTTTACTACATCACATGGTGCCGTAAAGAACCAGTTATTTAATAAAAAGGGTAATTTTTCACCAATGTACTGAGCAGTTTAGCATATTTAGTTTAAACGTTAAAAAGGTTTATATTAAAGAAACTATGGTTTGGTGTTAAGTATCAGTGCCGAAACATGGACTACTTTCCGAGGCACCAAGTATAAAAAACTGTCAAGTAGCTGTTGTTTTCAAGCGACTCTGACTCGAGGTAAGACAGCAAACAAGAGGATTTCCCCAAATCTTGCAACGTAGGGCTGCAACTAATGATTACTTTCCATCATAATCTACAGCTAAAATACACAAGTTCTCATGGAAAACCGAGAAAACAGAAACAACCTCATATTTGCGAAGCTGGCGAATGTTTTGCTTGAAACAATTGATTATGAAAAACTGCTTTCAGTTCATTTTTTGTAACTAACTAATTGACCTTTTCAGCTCTTCTGTGGTAAACCTTTAAAACCGATGTGGTCCACCTTAAAAATCCCCTCGAACAATCACTGAGGGACTCTTACACAAAGTTCACCCACATCCACCAGCACAGATGTTGTTCCTTGAACGTCTCTGTTGAAATTGAATAAATAAATGTAAAAGACTTTGTCACTGAAAGGACAGATTCTTTTTATTTTTCTTATTATTGTGCGTGTGTTTACTCCTGCTGAATGTGTGGTCCGTGTGCTGAAGTAACACTGGGGACTCGGTGGAGTAGCTCAGGCGTACGGTGAGGAAATGTGACACTATAAGTGTGAAGCTAAAAGTAGACGACACCCTGCTCTTACGCACAAACTCGTACACATATATAGCCGTCCCACTACCCTGAACATGTTTGAAAGTGGATCCCTGCGTGCACTTTCAGGCCCTCTGCGTTCCCACCTCTTGACTTCTGGTAGGTGCTCTTCTTGTGGACGGTGTAACTGCTGACCCCGTCTCCTGACAGGAGCGCGTCGAGCTGACCGCTCTAACCAAACTGGCTACCGCTTTAATTAAAGCCGCCTTCAGGGACTGACCCCCCCCCCCCCCCCCACGGGCCCTCCCCACCTTGCACCTCCACCTTGCTCTTTGGCGGACTGTTGACCCCGAACTACCATCTCGCCTTACCGGGAACACGAACCGGCGGCTGGCGGGCTGATCGGCAACCAAAGAGCAGACGGTGGCTCGGACTAGACTCATCCACATGACACTATGGCTGCATTAGTGTCCAACCCGGTTGTAAAAGTACATTTTTTATGACTCATATAACAAAATCTCCCCTTTTTAAACAGTCTGGATTGAATTATTTTTGATTGAAATAACAAAATGTGGCATCAGTATCATTTGATTTCTTTCCAAAGTAACTACTATGGTAAGTAGAGTAGTAGTCGAGCGATAAATAATTAGTCAACAACAATTTAAATAGGTTGGTTCCAGCTTATTTTCCGTGGCTCGATGATCTGTGGCCACAAAAAGATGGTTTGTGGCCACCAGGTTTTACCCCTACACTGAATATACTTCACCAAAGCAACGTTTCGGTTCCACAAATCTGAACTTGGAGACTGTGAGAGAACATATGTACCATGTTTTTACAAAGAACCTCCAAGTTTTCAACTGAAATAAATGATTATAAAAATACATGAATTCATTCATTCTGTTAAAGTGTCACAGTTGAGGAAGGCAGTCTTAAATCACATTTTCTGTATTGTTACATAACTTTATATGTGGGCCACCAGAAATGTACTTTGGCCACCAAATGTAGGGTCTTGGTGGCCCATGGAGAAAATACAATGTCTATCCCTGAACAAGAAATCTGAAGTCATCACCTTGGGCCATTTGACATTTAATAAAACAAAAGATCCAGACATATTTCCTACTTACGGTCTTGTCAATCTTAGATATTAGACACTAGCGAGCCACCATGAGCTACTGGTGCACCTGAACTGAGAACGGGTGTGTTTTGTTTCACTTTCTCATACAGAAGAAAAAGGTTGTCACACACTTTATTTGCCGACGACAGTCATCTATTTAGTTTAACAAATGTAGAAATTCTTAGAATTAGTTTTCTTTCCCGAGTAAGTAGCGATGTGACATTTAATATTAATAGTTATTACTAATGTTACTAGTAACCGCACTGCAGCTGCTTCGATTGAATCATCTGAGGCCTTTTGTTGTGGCCCACCACTATTCTCTGATTTGTTGAACTCGTTATTAGTCATCGTCTTCTCGCCCCTGAGCTGCTAATACGACAAACTGGAGAAAAAGTCAAGTTCATCCGACTGCTTCATTATCAAGCGATGTGACAAAACATTTGGACATCGGGGGCCGGGTCCCTGCTGGAGCAGACAGGCACGTCTAAGAAGAATAATCCCGGCTCTGAGAAACAAAATGAGACACACAAAATTGCACACCAGGAACGTGACACACAGGTAAACAGATAAAAACACCACATCTGGTGTTACAGAGAAACAAGTCAGCCGTGTGTGTGTGTGTGTGTGTGTGTGTGTGTGTGTGTGTGTGTGTGTGTGAGTCATGTCAGCAACAGCAGATAAGCCCGGCCCACCAGCCAGCCAGGAAGCAGTCTTGCCCGTTCCGATTTAGTCCAAGAAAACTGCATTTGCTTAGCAACCACATTACCGCTCCAATCACAGCAGCAGCATGGGATAATGTAGGGCCAGAGCGCTGTGCTGTGTGGAGGCGGTGCATTAGACACACACACACACACACTAGTCTGATGCCTCTCTGCAGCTCTCTCCAAGCATGAAAGGAAGAGGGAGAGTATTTATTTTATTTTTTACACAAGCCTTGCCTTAGTGCTGGAGCTCTCGCCCGGCCCACTTTGCTGGAGAAAGAGAGAGAGAGAGAGAGAGAGAAAGACTGTCTGGCACCTTGAAACACACACTAAAGTAAACCTATTATCACCTCCCCCCCTCCTTCCTCTCTGTCTGTGGCCCCCCATCAAACTAATGGACTGAAATAGACATTTCTGTGGTAGCTGGTGCTGCTGGCTGTGCCCTGTAGCATACACACACACACACACACACACACACACACACACACACTTTAAGCCATCCTCTCTAGGACCTCAGTGCTATTTCTGTAATGACCTGCCGGTTGCTGAACTTCAGGTTAGCCTAATTAACACTCAGAATGGGACTTTGTACGACGCGCCCTGCACGCAGCCAGCAGTCAACAATTAGGTGTGTGAGTGTGTGTGTGTGTGTGTGTGTGCGTGCGTGTCAGGTGAGGCGTGTCTGATGCTGTAAAGCTGAGAGTTCAGGGTGGAATATTCAGGTCGCCGCGTTATCAAGGGCAGAAAACAACATTCATGCAGTTTCCGACTGCGTTTTTACAGACGGCTGCTGGTGACTCAAGACAAAGCTCAAAGTTCATTAGCACTACTGTATGGAAACACACACACACACACAGTGGGGTTAAGGCAGACGTAGTGGCTAGCAGATTATGTCTGGCTATCTGTTTATGACTGTCAGAGGCGCTGATAGTCGTGAGTTATTTCTTTCTAAACACTATCCCTGTTTGTCACCGTCTCGGCTTTAAACCTTGTTTGCTCTGGAGCACAATTACCTGGAGACCTCGTGACCACACACTCACTCAGAGAAGACCAGGTCGCTGTTTCAGCTCAAACTCTGGACCAACTCCCAGGAATTATAGCTAGGTACTCTAAAATGTCAAATGTAACGTCCTCAAGACGTAAAGTCATCAAGAATTGAAATAACCAGCAGGATTTATACATCAAACATTAACTTTGCAGCTGGTCAGAAATCAGGAAGTGTTCTGTTTTATCATCACTGCAAAGTGAATAAAGACTTCACATTTGCCTGTAGGAAACGAGATTCATCAAAAGCAACAATAAACGTGAACTCTCAAAGTTTTATCCAACGCTAACTTTGGTTGATAACGCAGCAAAATGCTTGCGAAGATGACGTCAGCGTCTTATTCACCGTGTTTTATTTGTAACCTCCAGCTCTCGGGCTGCGTGCAGCGCTGCAGGGCTGCATGCAGGGCTGCAGGGCTGCAGGGCTGCAGGGCTGCATGCGGGGCTGCTTGCGGGGCTGCTTGCGGGGCTGCTTGCGGGGCTGCGTGTGGGGCTGCGTGCGGGGCTGCATGCAGGCTCCCCTGGCCGGGACACTGCTGTTGGTTTGGTTTTGTTTTTGCTGCTCGGGGTACATCTTTGTGAGGGCAGAGCACAAAGAGGCCCTTTGGTTCAGCGCTCAAAATCGCGCCGGCTGGCCAGCACATACTGGCACTTTCCACTCCGGAGCCGGACATTTTGTTCCACTGTTGAACTCTGAAGGCTGAGCGACTGAAAGAGAGAGTGAGAGGCTTCACTCTGGAGCCAAATCACATGCTTTCCAGCGGTAAAGGCAGGAGGTCTGGAGTTACTTTGAAAGATATAGGTTGTGGAAGGCTGATCCTGCAGACAGAAGCTTCCTGTAGCCAGTATTTTATGAAAGTAAATATCTTTATTAAAATACTTGGGTTGTATTACAACACTGGGTCTTATTTGTGTAGTTATCTTGTAGACACTGTTGTGTTGCGTCAGGAGAGCTGACGTTTCCGACAGCAGGGCGGAGGCGCTACAGGAAGCCGGTGTGGTGTCGAAACCAGAAGTCTAAGTCGCTGCCTGCCACTGCTCTGCGGTGGAAGTTCAGACTGACTGCCAGGTTGTTGTGGCCGACAGCCGACACATGCTCACCCCGGCTGTACCGACAAAAGGGGAAGCAGGAGGGCTCGCAGTGCAGCAGGTGAACATGTGACACGGCATGGCTTCACTTCAGTTCACCGCTGGGCCTCTGTCACCCCACACAGGTCACATGATGACCTCTCTGATCCCCGGTGATGAAATGTTGGCCAACACGATCCAGCTGATGGCCCCTCACAGAGGCAGGAGATAGGTTCATATATGGAGTCAGCAATGGTTTTATTCTGCTTTTACAGTCCAGTTCCCTCCTAACTTGTTGATATCACAGTCAAATCCTCAGATCATGAATTGGAAATCTCAGTCAAAGTCTCAAAAAGGTTTGTGCTGCTCTTTCCCACTCAAAAACCAACACTGACACAGAAAAGAAGGTGAACCGAGAAACCACAAGCAGCTAAAAACCAGATGATTTCATGTTGATCAGTTAGAGCAGTGGGCTGAGACAGAACAGTACAACTTGTGTCACTTCCTGTCCTCCATTTCATCCCTCTCTCTCTCTCTCTTCCAGCCAGGTTGGTTCCCCCTCTGGCTGAGGGAAGGCTAATGGACACATTAGCCGCCGGCTTGTCCCTCCGCGGCGATTAGGTGGCCGTGAGGTCATCCCTTCACTTCTGCTCCCATCCACATCAGGGATCTATCATTTCATTACTGCCGTTGGAGGAGGAGGAGGGAGAATGGCCGAGTCATCCGTCTGGCCCTCCTTCAATTCATCCATCCATCCGTTTCACTGCTGCTTCTTTTCAATGTCATAATCAACCACGGAGGAAAAACGGGAGCGACGGTGGGCAGAAACAGAGACTGTAATGGATGATTTAGTGTGAAATGAAAGTGTCTGCTGAGAGGAGCTAACAGGGCAACAACGGCATCAATCAGTGATCAATTCAACTGGACTGAAATATAGTGAAATGAAACTCTGCAGATCTCCTTAATCACTTCTGACAAAAGCTTCAAAACATGCTAAATAATTCAAAGTAACTCCTTTTAGGATCTCAAAGACCCCCAAAACTCAACTGAGGTACCCTGAAAGACCAGGACCTCCACCCCTCTACTGAGATCTGTCCTGTGGGTGATGGTGATGGTGTAAGATGGAGGCTGATTCACTGGGATGCTGACAGCTGACAGCTCCTCACTGCAGCCTTTGCAACCATTCTTTCATTTTCCTTCTGCTGAAGACAAGTCTGTCTTACATACAGTGTGAAACCCCACCAGGTGTGTGTGTGTGTGTGTGTGTGTGTGTGTGTGTGAGTGTGTGTGTGAGAGAGAGAGAGAGAGAAGGAGAAAGAACATGGCTGCCTGTGCACTCTCAGCTGTGGGTGTGCGTCTGCTCGACCTGAGATGTATTGATTGCTGCAGGAAGTGGAATCTGATGTTTCACAGTGCTTCCTGAGC
>JAVQJL010045520.1:0-22200 GCA_036024295.1 Nannoperca obscura | reverse complement strand
TAAAGGCTCGATCAATTGCGCACTCAAAAAACAGGAGCGGCTAGTTTGACCACGCAAATGCGAGGAGCGGCTGGCTTGACTGCAGTGCAAATGCGAGGAGCGGCTGGCTTGACTGCAGTGCCATACTGGTACAGGGAAGTCTATATTACTATCTACATGAGATCAAGTATGTTGCTTGGAAAACATGCATTTGTTATTTAACCAGTATACATTGGCATTTGTAAAAACCAAACAGCTTGAAAATTTGTTGGAAATTCAGCGAGTTATGATGATTTTAACAGTGTAGATCAGCAAAGCTGAATCATAATAATGAATCATCTTCAGCATTTGATATCTTACTTTCATTAACATTTTCATGTTTTCTTTCCCTTTTACTTGACATAAGTCCTGATTCTAAATAGAGAATCAGTTGAGTCACTTAACATTATGTCAGCTTTAAAGAAAATTGCCTATTATTATATATCAAATTCAGAACAATTATCAACATAACACAAATTATGTTTTTACTCATTATTTCCAATCACTTCGACTTTAACGTAAAAAAAGAAAAAAAAGAATCATAGTTAAGCTGCCGCCAATGAAACTCAACACTTCCTGCAGATGTTTCAAAACAAAAGCATACCAGAAAAGAGAGGGGTTATGTCTTGTCGGCCACAGAAAGGACTTTACTGTGAAACATCTGTGCAGGAAGTCATTGATAGCAGCGTAACAGTTGAAGTTGAAGGAATTGGAATTGGAAAAAAAGTATCTTATAGTTTTTGTGAATATATATCAGCTTTTCTCATCTCTTTCTATTCAGTCCAACAGGTTCTCATGTAGAGTGGTGTAAACAGCTGATCGCAGCCACCATCTCCAGTCAGATCTCAGGATCAGTCCCACTGGACATCGTGAACAGGGACAACAAGGTAGCTAACTGACACAAACACACTCGCACTGCTGACAGTGTTTCTCATCAGTTTGTGTTTTGTGACTGACAGGCTGGGAGAAGACCAGATTTTATGGTAAGGCTGGCAGAAGTGGCAACACATATGCACTTCAGTGTGTGGGCATAACTTTGTGTCATTGTTTAGATAAGCTACTGTTGAGCTGCTGTACAGTTTCTCCTCTGCCTCTGTCTGTCAGCAGGCTGCTTTCTACAGCCACGGCTGCCCTTAACCAAAGCACGCTTGGTCCATTGGAAATCGAACTTTGTCCTCTAACCGGTAGACTGGTTTGAGAAAAAGGAAAATAAATCATATGTAGCAGGTAGAGATGTAACATTATGTGTATTCATCCTGAACCCTCGGTACAGGACGTACCGTTTAGTGCGCAACATTGTTGGTTTGAACAAAATAATAGCTGTTGAATTTACTGCATACACTGTTATTAGTTTTATGTGTGAAACAATGCAACAGTTATTCTCTGAACCATCGTAGTCAGGTCTGCCTCTAGCCTCAGCCTCTAGCTGAGAAACCAGAGCTGGAAGAGGTTCCCATGTAATGTTCAGTGTGTTGTTTGAGAGGGGTAGTTTTCCTGTGAGGCCACAGCCACGCTGCTACATTTTCCTTTTAAAACACATAACAAGTCACATTTACACACTACTCCATTGTTTTATAACCCCTAAAACGGAGACCAAAGTTTAGTTTGAAAACTCAGCCACAACATGTCCTTCTCTGATTCGTCACGTTCCTATCACGTGACCCTTTCCCAGACGAAAACAAATGACATCAGCCTTGACTACCAGCGGTTAACTCAACATTAATAATGAGCTCTTACTGTCAGTTCCACCTGCTCGTCGTCCAAGCTGAGAAATATAGTATTTCCTGCAACTAATCAGCCAACGCAGAGTGGATGATCTGCTTCCTGTTTACATCTGCACGTGTGAGTGATCACAGGATTTGCATTTTCAGGGGTGTAGTATGGACGGAGATTTTTTCTGAAATGGTGATAAAATGTGTACGGAGATCATTCCTGTTTTAAAACTAAATCGACATAGTGGATGTAGCCTCAGTTACAGGGACACTGTGAGTGGAATGGATAAAAACTGTAGCTCTAGATAAGAGGAAATGTGGGAGCGAAACATAATCTAACTCCTGGGGCATCCCGTCAGAATTCAAACACTTTGTGACGTCGATGTGAACAGATTCTTTTCTAGATGTTGCCCCGTATGTGAGTGTGTTAGAATGAGGTTTGGTTAACTAGAATGACCCAACGTCGTGACCTTGGAAGAAATCAAAAGCTATGTACATATTTCGGCCTCCTCCTGAAGTGATGGAGGTGAATGGAATATATTTTGTGGTGTTCACACAATTGAAAAATTACCTTTTTTAAACACCCCAGTCTTTGTTTACATTTACAAAAGACAATCCACAGAGCTCGTTGTTTCTGGGAATTTGGGCACAATTCCGGGTCTTTGTTCCACTCAGTGCTACGCTGTGGAGCTATGGAGCACTTCACAGTGGAATAAAGTGGTATGTCACATGAAGCGCCTTTCTGTTGCTTCTTTTTAATGTGCATTCACACACATACTTGCTCAGCTATTCTGCAGTTCTTCTCATATTGTAGCAGGTTTCAGTTGCATTTCCCTGCACATTTGTATCAGTGTTTTTGAAGGCACAGTGCATTTCTCTTATTGCAGTTGCTTTGTGCTCTTGTGTGTTTGCACCCCTCTGTCACCAAATACAGAATGGTATCATCTCACTTTCAATGATATACAATATATGCAACAATACGAATAAGAAAGATGTAAAAGTAACCGTCAGATTGAACTACATTTGTTTTTTATGTGTATGTCTTGTGTACTTGGTGTGTTTTACCTCCAGGTGTCCAAGAGGATGACTCCCAGGGTAAGAGCTGTAGTCCTATCAGCTTGTCTTTTGATAATTACTGTATGTTTACGACCCACCCATACACACAGGTCTCTGTTTATGACTCAGTTTTGGCGTGTAGTGTTGCTTGGCTCAAGGCTGAAGCATCTTTCTAAGTATTACTAGTGTCCTTCGTGTAAACAGGGCTGTGACACAGTACATTTGGTGGAAAATCAATTGAGGAACTGTTTATGGACGTCCTGAGAAGAAATTGAGGGAAAAGAAGCTTCCATTTTCTAACAGTGATCTAAATCATTGTATCTCTTGTGTTTATGACTTATGAACATGTATAAAAAAACACTTTTTAAAGTTTCTGCCAGGATAATCCTTCTAAGTTCCTTTTTTGTTATTTTGATTGCATGGACGAATTAAAACTCACCTGGAAGAGTTCCCTTTCCACTTCCATTTAGAACATGTGGTAGTGGTGCACTTCTGCCTCTTGTGGGCGAAATGAGTATTACAACAACAAACACAACAAAAGGAACCTTTTAAAAACCTGACAAAACCTTTTTTCCCCTCCATTTCACAGATTTTTTTTTTTTTAAAGGAATTTACAAAGATTGTCCTTGAAAAAATGTTTCCAGCTGTTTTTAAGTCACAAACACCGGAGAGAAAACTATTTAGATCAGACTTGGAAAACGTATCGCCAGAATGTTTTTTTCTCACTTGCCTCTCAGGCTCCTGTTGTTTATGAATAAACATAATATACTTATGTATTTCATTCATAAACTACGGGATCCATAGTTTGTTACAGTGTCTTCGACTTGTATGTGTATATCTGTATGACTGTAGATATGTTAGATTTGTCATTGGTTGTCAAAAGGCGGAGGTTAACTGTGTGTGTGTAACCAGTACTCCATCAGACCCACTGTAGACAGACTCTTCCTGTTCCAGTCCAGTGTGCTTCCTTCTTCTTCTTTTCCTTTCTCTGAACCTTTCTTCATGCTTTGTCTGTGTTCTTGACCCCTGGACTGTTCACTTTGGTGCTCTTTTTATGTAGTTATTGTGAGCACGACTACAATTACCATACCACCGATTAGGATTTTTTTTTTTAACTTTGGTCTTCAGCCAGTCAATTCACATAGAATACATTATAATGTGATTGCAGAATATGTACAGTGTTGATGTTTGTCGTGCTGAATGTGACGCTTCCTGCAGGAACACAGAGCTCAGCACAGCAGGAGTGTGGAGTGACAATAATAACTGCATCCTATATATAGAATAATGTCTATTTACTGTATAATGTCTCTTTCTCTCTTTCTTTTTTTCTTTTTCTCACTTTCTCCATGCTGGCTCTCCCTGGCAGCAAGATTCACAAGATGAAGGGCTTTGTTACCATGGAGAAAGTGACTCTGAGCATCCTTCCAATGCTTTGGCAAGTTTCTCTCTCTCCTTCTCTCTGACTTTCCTTTCTCCTGTTTTCTTCCTCCTCACCCTGTCCTGGTCTGCATGCCTCATGCTACTCCTCCTCTCCTTCTGTCTCAGTGTCTAAAGAAAGATGGTGATGTGCATTATGGGAAATGTATGTTTTTGGAGCTTGACCCATATTATGGACTAAAAGTCAATTTTGACCATTCTTTTTCAAATCTGTCTCAACGAGTGCCTCAGCTTTTTTGATGTGGATTGCTAAATCACTATACTGTATTGGTATAAATGTTCCAGTGTTCATGTGGCTGCTGCATCGGGAGTTATGAGTGTGCAGCTTTCCCATTCTCTCTTTTTTTATGTCTGCCTGAGAATCTGCACCTCCATAGAACAAGTGTGTCAGTTTCATATCCAACAGCCATCCAAGCAACGTCCATAAGATTCCATGGTGGTGGTGGTGGTGGTGTACTAGACTGCATAATATTGAGGTGTTAGATTGTACAGATGTACTTAATAAAGTGAGCACTGACTACAGACTATGATACTATCAGAACTATCAGACTGTGTCTGTTTGTCTCTGCAGATAACTGTGGAGACTAGGCACAATAGTAGTGAAGTGGAATTTCAGCGAGCTGATTGGTAGTTTCCAGGTTGTTGCTTCTGCTCATCAGAGGTTATTTACATAAAGTTGAACATTTTTACGCTGTATTCACATTAAACTAAATTAGGCATTTCAGCGATTAGCGCAGGGTTGTGTGGCGGTGTGGGAGTGTCACTACATGGCCATGATGATTGTAGCACAAGTAGAAATACTAACCAGAAATCCCAACCTGAAGAACGATACAACGCCAAGTGACTGCACTGTGATGAACGTCTTTGTACTCGCAGGGTTGTACAGCTCTAGAGAGGTTGTCACGGCAGCGATCAGTTTCTAAGTTAACAATGGATGAACAATGGATTGCTACAAAGCTACATGGTAAACAAGGTTCTACTTCACCTGGGCGTCTTCTGGTCTGATTGCAGACTTACATGATCGTCAGTTGTGTTTCAACTTTCTGTTTTCATCATCGGT
Organism: Nannoperca obscura; assembly: GCA_036024295.1. Classification (NCBI taxonomy): domain Eukaryota; kingdom Metazoa; phylum Chordata; class Actinopteri; order Centrarchiformes; family Percichthyidae; genus Nannoperca; species Nannoperca obscura. The sequence continues at coordinate 16,917 of JAVQJL010045520.1, read as the reverse complement.
CCACCTCAGCCTAAACGCACTACCCGCATTCAAATGAATGTATAGACTTCTTTTGTTGGTGTGAATTCAGCCTTAGGCAAATTTAGTAGAATTCACAATGACCTCCTGTTTCCTCTCCAGCGTTTGAGTCCATATATCCAGTTTGTTGTTTCATCGGACCTGAAAGACCTCATCAGCAACATGTCCTGTGAAACTCTGTTAGGTGTTAGTGGTGCAGATCTCACTGCTGGTCCGCACTGACTGCTCTGTGTTCTTTACAGAACCTTCCCGCTCTGAGATACGGGACGCATGTCAGAATGTTCCAGAACCAGGTTCCTCTGCTACCCGGAGAGACCATCCAGACTACAGGTACGTTCACGTCGTCTCTCGTCCGCATGTCCATATTCATCATCTGTATAATGTAGTACAAGTTCAGTAATTTCTTAAATGTGATGTTTCATTTAAGAAACCACAGTGAATGTACATATTGCTTACATGCAAATGAACCTTATTGTTTGTTTGTGTGCCGACGTGCAGTGAAGGACGTGATGTATATCTGTCCATTCAGTGGTCTGGTTAATGGAACCCTGACCATCACAGACTACAAGCTCTACTTCACCAGTGTGGAAAGGGTACTGCAGTGCTTTAATACCTTTTAATTCACAATCACAGGACTGTTGTTTCTCTCCAGTGTGTGTTAACGTCAGCCTGTGTACATCCAGGAGTCTCCATTCGTTCTTGACGTGAACCTGGGAGTCATCAGCAGACTGGAGACCATCAGCGTTCCGAACCAGGGAGAGAACACCAAAGGACTGGAGTTCGTCTGCAAGGTACCAGCTAACAAAGATGTTCAATTTACAATCATGTAAAACAGGAAATCAGCACACCTTCACCTTGGAGAAGGTGGAACTGTGATGAGTCAATGATGATTGACCTGTCTTGCAATGTTCTCCCTGCATCAGGACATGAGGAGTCCCAGGTTTGCCTATAAGACAGAGGAAGGCCATCCAGACGTAGTGGAGGTGCTGGCCAAACATGCCTTTCCCCTCTCCCACAACCTGGTCAGTCTCATTCAAATTGGTTCATTAATGTTTGCTAGATATGGCATGTTTGTTGTGCTGCAGTCCACTCCATACATTTTGTCCTCTGTCCTCTGGCAGCCCCTGTTTGCCTTCCTGTACAAGGAGCAGTTTCCCATAGATGGCTGGAAGGTATACGAGCCAACAGCAGAGTACAGACGTCAGGTAACTGCACACCAACATCTGCTGTTACATCCGTCTCTCACAGCGCACATGGAGTCTGACAGAGCTGACTCCATGAAGGAAGCACAACTCTTTGTACTAGAGTTGTGTGGAAGTTGGTCTCGACCGGCTCCATGTGATTGAGTGCCCTGAGATAACTTTGTTATGATATGGCGCTATATAAATAAAATTGAATTGAATTGAATAGAGTTATAAAACCACTTAACTGCATTGATTCGTCCAGAAATGACTCATTTGGCATGACAGCATGTTATGGAACATGATGGCATTTTGTTATGATCATTGTTATGAGGTTAGGAGAACAAATTACAAATTTTTACTGCATATCTTTATATATACACCTAATTAGTTTTATCATTCCAACAGAATAATGTCCGACTCTCTTTGCTGCTTTCATTTTTTAACACAAATACTGTTTTTATTCACTAATTACGTTATTTTTTGTTAATGCTGCTAAGTTACTGACCCTTTGAAAAAGTGCCCTGAGATAACTTTGTTATGATATGGCACTATATAAATGAAACTGAATTGAATTACTGTCCATGAAAACAAAGGAAAACATTTCAGATATGAAGCTTGTGCCTGAGCAGCTGGCAGATCTTAGATATGAAACATCGGTGAGTTTTATTGATGGCAGCGATCGGAAAATTGCAAAATGGAAGCATGTGGAAATAATTACTGAGTGAAAAGAGTATTTTTGTTAGAGAACGTCAGAGCCGGGAGTGGTGAGTACGACATACTCTGCTGTGGTCATGATGGAGTTCGAGCTATGGAACGCAAATGAATATACATTTTTCAAGACTCAAATAAAGGCCTGGTTCTCCCTTCAGTGGAAGTAAATAAAGGCCCCTGACAGTATTTAAGAATTTACTGTATGATGACTGTATTGATTACAATATTGCATATATACTTTTTTCACAATCTCCTAATGGTTTCTTGCATGTGTTCGGATGTGTTTTGTCAGGGCCTCCCTAATGAGAGCTGGACCATCAGTAAGATGAACAGCTCCTATGAGCTGTGTGACACCTATCCCTCCATCCTGGTCATCCCCACCAACATCACAGACGACGACATCAAACGAGTGGCCGTGTTTAGAGCCAAACACCGCATACCGGTCAGTCTGAAAGCCACATGATGAGGATAGTCACATATTCACCAGCAGACTGATGCATGATCCCAGTGACATTCATTGGATCAAGTGTAATATTTGTAGTTAAAGGTAGAGGAGACGGTCCTTTGTAGTCTGGTCCTGTGTTTGATGGCAGATCTAAACCAGAGAACAGACTGGATGGCCGCTGTGTAGAACTGGATCAGCAGATCCTGAGGCCCTTTGAACTTCCTGAGCTGGCATCATTTTGCTACAAGGAGAATAACTTACAAATTCAGATTTTTAAACCTGTCTCCTGCCTCCACAACTCTTAATATTTGGGTTGGAACTTACCATTGCAACAACAACTAGCATGCAGATCAAAGAGAGAGAACGGCAGGTCATCTAGTATTGTACTTGTCAACACCCTCAACAAAGCACATGGCTTCTTTGTTGTTATATTGCCCATGTTTTTCTTCTCTGCCACAGTTGTCTAGGCCGGTTAATAGTACCACAGTTTGGGGCCAGTATTGTAGCTGTACTATTTGCTAATGTGTGCGTAACTTTGTAAAACTGGATCTAAATCTGTATCTATGTGAATGTGTGAAAGAATCTCATAATGCAAACTAAAGAAAAACAGACTGTAAATGGCCTTCTGTTAATGAGTGAAAAGTTTACGTGTTTACCTCTTTAGGTTTGACCTCAGGTACACCTCTCAGTTGGTTGTTTTGTCTTGTTTACGTTGTTTTATGTTTTCACACCACAATACATGTACGTATCCTGGAAGGATCAGTCTGGTGTTAGTTTATAGTTTCCGTATTATCAGCAGATCCCATGACAAGACGAAAACAGTGTGTTCTCTACTCTGTGACTCTCCGCTCCAAGCCAGGTTCCTTCTGAAGACAATTTTATAAAACAGCTGGTGACTGTAGTTTTCAGCAAATGTCACTCAAACAGGAGGAAATAGTGCATTTGTTGGGACTATTTTCTGCAGCGGATGAATCCACATTTGGTGCTCTAATAAGTATTTTGGGCAGCAGGACAGGGTCTGTGGGACAGAGTCCAAATAAACTACAGTGTGTGTGTTGGTGGTAATGAAGGAACACCTGTGTTTCTGTCCTCCTGGTCCTGCTCCTCCTGCAGGTCTTGTCCTGGATTCACCCAGAGTCTCAGGCCACCATCGTACGCTGCAGCCAGCCTTTAGTCGGGCCTTCAGACCGTCGCTGTAAAGAGGACGAACGCTTCCTCCAAATCATCATGGACTCCAACGCTCAATCCCACAAGCTCACCATTTTTGACGCCCGGCAGAGTAGCGTAGCCGTCACCAACAAGGTACAACATAGGCATGTTTAAACAGAAGGACGTGTCGATCTCTCCTCGCCTTCCTATTACAGATTGTCTGATTTTGTTCTCCCTCCACCCTCGCCTTCTCCGCCTCTGCTGCCTCCACCACATGCAGGCGAAGGACGGAGGGTATGAAAGTGAGAGTTTCTATCCAAACGTGGAGCTGAACTTCCTAGAAATCCCTAACATCCACGTGATGAGGGAGTCTCTGAGGAAGATGAAGGACGTGGTTTATCCCACCATAGATGAAGCCCACTGGCACTCGGCTATTGACCAGACGCACTGGCTTGAGTACATACGGGTACATCGCACACACTACAATACACAATATAGAAGAAGCGCTGTTTTGATTCTGGCTGGCGACCTTTGTTGCATGTCTCACTCTCTCTCCCCCCAGTTCCTGTCTGCTCCTTCACTGTCCAATGAATGTGAAAATACCTCAAAAACAATGTCAAAAACCTACATGTGTATGTGCTGTATGCAGCTGTTGTTAGCGGGAGCAGCAAAGATAGCTGATAAGCTGGAGTCGGGGAAGACGTCGGTGGTGGTGCATTGCAGTGACGGCTGGGACCGGACGGCTCAGCTCACCTCTCTGGCCATGCTGATGCTGGACAGCCACTACCGCACTCTCCGAGGATTCCAGGTCACACACTATATCACAACATCAGCTACATACTGTAGTCTTCATCTGTGCAACACAATCATGTACTGTATGTGTGTGTGTGTGTGTGTGTGTGTGTTGTGTTTGCAGGTTCTGGTGGAGAAGGAGTGGATTAGTTTTGGACACAAGTTTGCTGCTGTAAGGAACAGAGAGTTATTCTGATATATTCAATATATATACAAAAGTAATGTAATTATTGTAACTAGCATTGCTGCCAGACCTGTACTGACCTCCCAACTGAGTAGTTAAATGTCACTTTTTATAGCGAGTTGTACTGATTTTAAACAAACCTGATGTCCGTGGTGCCTTGCTGCATGTCTGTTGAAAGTATTGTTTTCTGTGTTGCAGCGTGTGGGTCACGGGGATGAAAACCATGCGAACTCAGAGCGCTCGCCTCTATTCGTCCAGTTTATCGACTGTGTTTGGCAGATGACTCGACAGGTCAGTCTAATATTAGGTCAACTTAACCCAGTGTTCAAAACCACTGACCTAAGACACGTCGTAGCCTACAATGTTCCTGAAGCGGCACGCTAAACGCATGAAATTGATGTACATGTGTATGCTCAGCCAATCAGGATGAGCATTTTCATGTGTGCGGAGATTAAGAAGCTGCTACTCTCCACTCTGATTGCAGTTCCCAGCAGCCTTTGAGTTCAATGAGCTGTTCCTGATCACTGTGCTGGATCACCTCTACAGCTGTCTGTTTGGTACATTCCTCTATAACAGTGAACAGGAGCGGGCAGCCAAGGTACGACCCATTCTTCTGCAAGCAAGGGTAACGCGTCTGTAAGATCGGGACATGTCACATTAAACTGTTCTTCTGTCCTGTGTAGGAGGTGCAGACCAAGACTGTGTCCCTGTGGTCCTACATTAACAGGTAACATACTTCCCACATTGATATGAGTGTGTGGAGGGAGTAACTGGACTGATGTCCTGACTGTTCACTGTTGTCCCCTACCAGCCAGCCTGAGGACTTTACCAACCCCTTCTACGTGGACTATGAGCACCATGTTTTGTATCCGCTGGTTTCCTCCAGACATCTGGAGCTTTGGAGCAGTTACTACGCCCGCTGGAACCCACGCATGAGACCACAGGTACACTGACTGAAGATTGGGTGGAGTTAATCTTAGCAGCAGAGAGCTAGTCCAGTCTGACCATTAAAAGCAGCACCAGCTAACTGACAAAAAGAAAGGGAGCATTTAAAACTGCAAGCCATCAGTAAAACAAGAAATCAGCAACAAAACAAAGAAAAATTTCAAATTATAACTGAAACTGAATCATTTCACTTCCACTAACATTTTGTCTTGACTTAAAGTCCTATCTGTTTTCCTGAGTTCATCAGAAAGCTATGAGTATTAGTACAATCATAAAAAAGATTATCATGACAACTTTAGTCATGTTGTCTTTTTATGGAAAGAAATTATTCACTTAACTCTAATATATAATAAAAGTAATATTACTGTTGCAGCTGCAAGTAATGGTTATTTTATTTAGTCCTTAATCTGACAATTACTTTGAAAAAAATCAATTGATTAATCATTACATTCGTAAAATGTCCAAAAATAGTTAAGAAATGTCCATCACAGTTTCCAAGGTGACGTCATGTCTTGTTTTTTCTGACTCAGTATTCTCAGTATATTCACATTTGAACTACTGGATCCACAACATTCAAATCACAGCTTCAGTCACAACAAACACCAAACTTTTATTCCTTGAAATTACAACTTTATTCTCATAACATTACACATTTTTTCTTAAAATATGATGTTATTAGAGAGACAGCATCATTATTCTGAAATGTCAGACTTCTTTCCCCAAACAGTGGCCCTTCAGGGTTCAAGTCTTGGAGATGAATGAATTCACACCTGGAAGTTAGTTGTCAGGGGAAGTACTTTCTACCTGCCTGGATCTACTCGCCCATGCAGAGGAAAGCTTTAGTCACTGACACTCTGATTGTGTGCTTCAGGTCCCGGTGCACCAGACCCTAAAGGAGCTGCTGATCCTCAGAGAAGAGCTCAAGAGGAGGGTGGAGGAGCTGCAGAGAGAGGCCTCCTCCCACTCCTTGTCCTCCTCCACCTCCCACTCCCCCTCCCCCACACACACAACAGGAACTCCGCTGCACACTGCGGTCTGACACACACACGCATCAGGAACACCCGACACGCTGCTGTCTGCTTCTCGACACGCGGTTCAATCCATGTTTTAGCCCAATAACCACAAATCCTGAGGATCAGTGTTTACAGTGTGAGGGAGGCTTCCCAAATGCATTTATAGCCAAGTAATCTCTTCAAAGTATTTAAATGAAGTATTAAAACTGAGCATGACACAACCTTCAATGACCTATTTGAAACTTCCTGTGCTTATTTTATTTTTATTTATGTTATTTCAATATTCAGACATGCCAGCTCACCTTGTACTGTGGGAATCTTACAATTCAATTTGTGGGGTCACTTACAATCCCCAGGCTTAATCCTCAGTTCAGTAAAGTTTCCACCAGTTTTATCTGCCGTGTTTTTATTTTTGAATTGCTACTACTTGTCTCAGGGCTGTTTTATTTACACGACTGCAGAAGGCTGCCGCTAACATGTTACAAATGACTGCAGTTACCATGGTCTTTAAATAAAACCACTGCACGCTCCCTCACACTTTCTCTTTCTTACTTTGTCAGTGTTTGAGTAGTCAGTGATCCTCTTCATCAAGATTAGAATCATTGTTATAAGCTCTGCCATAGTTCTCTCCAGTCATGACTGCACAACACACAGTTCTTCTTTCTTTGTTCCAGCAACGAAGCAGAAACATTATTTAACATCTTTAAAGTGGAAATAAATGAAAATAATATTTTCTTTGTAATAGGAATCACAGAAGATAAGAACCACAATTCTGATGTGAATCTATTTTGTTTCCCAGCCTTACCATTTACTTCATGACAACCTTATATACAGGCATTGTGATCCCTCACCTACTTCCCATCTGCAAACACTGCCACTATATGATCCTAGCTGCTTGTTCTGATGGACGGCTGCTTTTCCCCTCCTCATTACCTGGACACTGCTTTTCATTTAGTTTAGTTTTTTTCTTTACCTGTTAATGTGCCAACCATGTCACTGGTCCCGCACTGTGATTTTCTCTTCTTCTGTCATTGCCAACCACTTTGTCCTTTACTGTAGTAAATCACTGTTTCTCACAAATGAACAAAAGGTGTGTGCATGTAGAGCTGTTCTTAAACTGTTCAGTGTCTGACTGTGTGGATTCAGTGACTGAGAGAAGCCAGAGAAGGTCCATTTAAAACCATGTTCAAACATCAGCCAGCTCGATTAGATTTGTGATCATTTGACACAAGCCCGGCTTTTCAAGTCCTTAAGCCCAACCTGCAAAAGTGCAGCTAATTCACAGTCAGCTGGATCATGATCAAGACTTGTCAAGCTGAACCACATTTTCACATACAAGTGACTCCATTCATTATGGGTATCAAAAGAACAATGTATGATTTTAGGGGAGTACATGTAAAATATTGAGAAATTGTCAATATATTTTCTTAAATAACTATACATGACAAAATAAAAAGTAAAAGAATAGCCAATCCAAATTGAGTGTGAGAAACAAAGGAAATACTATATTAAACTAAAAGTTTATTATTTAATGAAACCAGAGGAGCCCCTTCACCCTACACATACAGAACATGTAACACATGAAATGTAACCAGCTGTATTACACATTAGAGCTCAGCATCAAACGTTTTGTCACATGGCAGTCGGAAGTGCAAACAAGACTCAGTTTGGGACTTTTTAAGAAAGTCTTTGTGTAAAGCACATGGCACATGCACAGATCGACCAATGTCAGCCATAAAGACTTGTAAATCCTTCAATGTTTCCATTGGTCTCTTGGTCAAAATCCTCCTGGCTTGGTCATCCCGTTTGTAATCCCCACTTCTTAATAATGATCTTAACTGTACTCAGGGATAGTTAAAGCCTTTGAAATATTTTTGTATCCTTCTCCTAATATGTGCTTTTCCACAACTATTCAAGCATGGTAAATATTCTTGCATACCATGCAACTCTGTTAGAGGAATCACAACCACTAAAGTTGATGTGAACCACTAAAGTTCAGGTGGGGGCAATTAGCCTGGTGTGATTGGTTGTATCTGATCAAGTTTAGAATGGTTAGGGGATGATCACTTATTCAAACCAGGTATTTTACTAATTAATTTTAATAATTGTTCAGAGTTTTTGAAAATTTTATTTTCACGTTGACATTGAGGGTTATGTGTAGATACAGCTGGAAAAAAATTTATCATTTTAAAAGAGCAGTTTTAACCGTCTCACACCTCTGTCCTCTTTAATTTATTATTCTTATCTGTGTATTTTTACATCCCTTTACTCTAATGCTGTGTAACCTATAAATCACACTGTCTACCTGTGGCATGTGATCATATAAATCTTGTCTTTCAATATAAATGTGTGTCTAATTGTTTTGAAGTGGAATGCTAAACCCCCCAATGAGCCATCACTTCTGACATTCCATTTTTTAACATAAAAAGGAAGAATTTAATTCGAGTCTCTTTCTTGTCTTTTCAAATAGTTTCTTTTATTGGTTCATATTAGTGCCTGTAACATATTGCCAGGGAGTTATCATAGTAGTATAAGAGAAAGCAGAGTTCACTATTACAAGAAGCGATGAAGATCAACATACCACTGTCAGAAACCTACAAGTAAATGTATAAAGTATGGAGAGAAAAGCATGCATCAAAGTGTAAGTGTATGAGAACAGTATACTGAATAGGTGTGTATGTGTTGTACGTGACAGGTAGTCTTGCAAAGCCAGCCCTTAAATATTAAATAAGAAATAGCTTTGCTGGGCTCTCATGGGTTTTTTGCTTCTCGGACTGGGAACAAAATGTGACTTTGGGTTTTCACCAGGATCTGTTTCTGAATCAAAAAGTGAGGTTGCGGGATTTTGGCTGGCTTTGCATGACACAATGACAGGCACTAGAGTGTACTGCAAGGAGAGCACAGTCAGAGTGGCAGCATGTTGGGAGGGGTCAGTGTCATGTGACTGCATCCACACTCAGGCACAGCTGTCATATAATACAATGCAGATACATACAGAGTTTGGAGAGCAGGGAGACACTTTACAAAGCAAACTAACAATGACTGCATAATCACATAGTGTCAACCCCACTGTATTTTCTGTACAGTCAGCAGTGTGGCACGTGTTCCAGGACAACTGTCCACACTGAACCCTACAGCAGTCCCAACATCCACAGTGCCAGTAATAACTGCATTCACACATTGTAGATCTACGTGAGCAGTGTGTAGGTGATTACACACTATTTGCAAGATATCAGGTGCATCTGTACTGTCTTTTCATGGACATAAAAAAAACATTCTCAAACACTCTATTCTTCACTCTTATCCAAGTCTTCATCTAACCATCCAACTAATGCAAATGTTGCACTGGAGACGATGAGGACGTCTATGGAACATTCAGATTCAAGTCCAGATTCACTCATGATTCATGATTATTGCTAAACCTTTATCTTACAAACAGATAATTCAGTCCTAATACATAAAGGCAAAGTCAATCTCAATTGATGCTACATCTTTGGTAAATTTGTATTTTTGCTACAAGCCAAAGATTTTTGCTAGATATTCAGTACATTCAGTAAACAGAAAGGTTTGTTATTTTGTGTTTGCTTTGTGTGAAGTTCAGCTCTCAGCAGCCTGAGCTTGATGAAACAGCCACACCTTTCAGTGCTCTGGATACTGTACCCATTTCCCCCTCCCGTTCTTCCAAGATTCAACCCCCCAAAGGAGCTGAAAGCCATGGGTGTTGCCCTTGCTCAGGTGCAGCTATGGGGTGTTCGATGAACACTGCAGCGAGTCCCCGTGAGACTGTGCAGGGTATAAGGCAAAGAGAGAAGCACCATTTGAATTACAGCTGACAGGGCAGAGAGGTTTTCCATGTGCAGCTCTTTACAAGGTGATCGGATCAATTAAGCAGTTTGTGACTCCAACCACTCAAAAAGCAGCTCAAAACCATGTTGGACAGCTTTAAGAAAATATAAAATCCCCTAATAACAGAGATTCCTTTGACTTGAGCTTCTCTAAATGTTCTTGTGGAACACTGGTTCATCAGACTCCATTGTCAATCAGATGAAGATGTTTCAGCATTGATAATTGATCTCTGAAGGTCTGGTTGTACAAAGATTTGTCAGACGGTCTGCTAAGTTAGGCCTGTCTCAAGTGTCCGACAACAACTCCCAACAAAGTCCAAAAAACAGGTTCTGTACAGGCTACATTGGGTATGTGCAGATACAGATATGCTCTGTGCACGCTAGGAAACAGTCGTCACAAATGTTTGGGGAAAAAAGACTATGTCCACAAAGAACCTCGTGGACGTGGTCACATGACAATCCCATCACACAGACCCTCAAGGTTTCTGAAGGTATAACGTGAGCTTTAGTCTAATGACAGAAAACACGTCCACCAGCATTACATGCTTATGAAACTTAAGTCTAGATTTCCACAGGGGGACCAGCTTTTCTAATGGCAAATGGAAGTTTATTCCAGAGAGAAACGTTACAGTAGAAAAGGATTATTACCAGGATTTTGTCTTAATCCTTGAAATAATGAGGTCTTCTGCTGACATCTTATGCCATATGTCAGTAACATATGGGTTATACATTTTTTCAAAGTTTGGAGTAGCAAGTGTACCTAGTATTTGTTCTATGTTAAGAGTAGAGCCTGGAGCGCCCCCATGGTTTAGGGGTTACTCCCGACCTCCCTGGATGAGTCCGGCCGAGTGCCTTTGTTGCATCTCTGCAGCTGAAAATAACTGAGTCTCTTTTTGATGAGAAAATGGGGCATCAGCAACGAAAAAGGAAAGACTCGTTTGACTGTCAAACACCTTGAATTTGTATTTAAATGCAGTTCTGCTTTTGCCGGTCTTACCACTATATTTTCTTTACAACATGTTTTTGGGAGCAGAGGTTTCCTACTGAAAACAACTGTACTGTATATCAATTGTGTCCTGTTTAAGACTGCTGTGTTCAGCTTCGAGTCTTTGTGCAACCAGCCTCTGAGCACAGTGCTGCATTAAGACTCAGAAGACTGTTTAAGGACTTTTAGAGAAAAAGCGACTCAAAGGACTGTGGTGCATTCTGTTAGATACATACCACACTAGATTTATAGGCCACCGACACTCATACAACACATACACCCTCAGTATGAATCTATTTTGAGCAGTGCTATAAAATGACAAACAGACTAAATATCAGACAGTAGCTGCAGTCACATGGAAAATAAGTCCAACTTCACTGTCTACACGGACGCTGAATAAAGCCATCTAATAAAATGTGCATTTACAACATTTCATCACAACAGAACTTTTTCACGTCTGCCAGCTGTGAAGCATCTCATCTGCCGAATTTATAACAAAAGATTGGGGGTTTTTTCCTGGCTTTGTTCATTTTTTCAAACCTTTTGACCATCGAGGCGATCTACAATCCTTAAATCTTTCACAGAGCAGTTTTGTTTCTGTCCCTTCCAGAAACTTATTCACGTCACCTGATGTCCCCTCACGTGGGGCAAACATGCACAGAAGGAAGGGATCTATCCCAACCAGAGAGAAACCATTGAATTAATGTTTCCATGGTTCTTAGCCGCTAACACATGATTGAAAGTTCCAGTCTCTTCCAACTGAGGTGGTTACGTGAGGCCTTCTAATTCTGATTATTAAGGTCCATGTAAACGCAGCTACTATAGAAAACTGAATGATCTCCTGTCAGGAACGTGCGAGAGTCCTGGAGTCTTCAGGAAAACAACAAACCATTGGCAGTACAGAACAAGCTCACTCACCATGAAGCAGAAACTATCTAAAAACGTTAACATAAGTTTTTAGGAAAAGTCAAGTTGGGTACAAAATGTAAAAAGAGCAGGCGAAGAGTAAACACACACACACTAAAGACTACAGTTGGAGCACAAGTATGCTCTCATACACCTCGAATAGTACAAACACAGAACTGCTCACAGTAAAATATACAACCATCACAACTTTCCAAAAGCACTATTTAAGATCCTAAAGCTAACTACTGCTGCTAACTTCATCTACACAGCTAGTTTCATCTCAACCAGTATTGTCTCTGTGGCGACCAATTACAACACGTCTGACGTCTTCTTATCTTTCACAAATACACTGCATATATGATTACGTGACAAATAAACTTGATTAACTGAAATACCTCACTTTTCCACTCTTGTATATCTTGTTTTATTGGTGGCCATTTGGAAGTCTTCAGGGGATGCAGGACATCATACAGACCTCTTTATGCTTCAAAGTGTAATTAAGTGCACCTTTCAACCCCAGCTTCAAGTGTTGCTGTTCAGAACAGGTTTTGTTTTTACACCTCATACAAACTAGTCTGTCTGCAACATACTGAGGCAATCATTGTAACTGAAATGAATTGGGCAAACTTGATGATTTCACAGATTCCAGATCAAAATCCTCTCAGAAATAAATGGATTTTGCTGATGAATTTGAAGTTTATACATTCAATAGAAGGAACACTCCAAAGAAAACCTTAACGTCTTTGTCTTTGTTTGTCTTCGTCACTTTATTCAACAAGCTTGGGGCTTCCAAAACTGCTCAGGCCAATAGCTGTCTGGTTTACAGTAACTACAATCTGTTTAGCTTGCCTGCTGACATAGTGCAAGTTTAATACACACGCCAATCTTACAAGTAGGATTTCTCATGATGATGTCAATTTAAAATGGCCACTGGTTATAAAGGTATTCTTCTGCACACACTCAGTAAAACATTTATAGCAGTTAAATCTTCAACAAAAGTCACATTTACTTTTTCCCACTGCAGAAGATCCCTTTCAAATTAGCGGAGAAAAGGGAAGTACGTGCTAACTGCAGTGGAACTGATTTACATAACAGCATTTTTATCGAGTGTGGCAAGTCCTTTTTGAAGTTGGTACCATGTTGACGTTCCTGAAACTTGGAGTATTACAGAGAGTGTAGTCCAGCCTCTCTTTTTAACTTCATTTGTTTTTCTTCTTCAACTTGATATCGGTTGAGTGGTTGACAAGAGGCTGATGGAGGGTTCACTGACAACTATTATTTTATGTTCACTACTTTGGAAAACATTTTCCAGACTTCCTTCATTAGGCATTGTTATTAAAGGCCAGTTGAAAAAACTGAATCTACTAACACTAACTTTACAACAAACATTAGGCTATTTACACTATAAAAAGCACACAGAAATGTTGAGACGCCTTATTTTTTTCCTCTCTGCAAAAAGATCTAAATGTGAATAAGGCAACTTTGTACATTAAGATACGCAACATGACGAGCAGCAAGTAGCAACTAATCAAGCAACTGTCACATGATGTAAACAGGAGCAACCTGCAGCAACTCCAATTCTGAGTATGTACCTCACTCACCAGTGGACTTTAACAGTGGAGCCCATGAGAGGTCAATACATGCAGCACGTCTCAAATAAATGAAACCTGTTGGGAAACTTCAATGGCTCCTGATTATTAGAGTAACAAATAATTGCTGATTATAAAATCATAACGATACAACAGTAAACTTAAAAGTGTAATAAATGAAATACAAAATTGTCACATTTTGTAGGAATACGAGAAATTCATATTGTTAGTCAACATCGAGACATGACATAACTTCAGTTCTATGACTTTACCCTTAGTTTACCATGTTACTTTCCTTATAAAGTAACATGAATCGACTACTGTGATAATGGATAGATTATGTGACCATATTATCACATTTCACAAGTGATTACATAATCAGTTGCTACACGGCTTTGAATATAAATATGTTTTTTATGGTCTTCATTCACTCTCTACACGTGTGTGGAGAGCAACGACAGACCTCCAAGTCATGAGAAGTGTTGTTCCAGTTTACATTTGATTTGAACACCTACGATTTGTGACAAATACTCAGATATGTGTCAAAAAGGGGAACCGGAGAACTGCTGTCTGCGTTCCATTCAAAGTCAGGATATTAGCCACAGCTGATTACAATTCACAACTTTCATTCATCTAATAAAAAATTAATTAAATAAAACACTAGCCGTGGCCTACTGCCACCTCTGCTTCACTTGATCTCCAGCTGCCTAAAAACTTCCCAAAATGCTCTGCTTTGAGCAATGAGCCTTTGTGCCATTATCTGGCTGCATACTGCAAGTCAGTGACTCATCAGTGCCCCAAAATTCAACCACTCCAGTTCACTGAACAGTGAGTTTCTTTCTCCAACATATAATAAGAGGAACTGCTTTTTGCCCGTTTTTCACTTCACTGTGTGGCCGGAACAGAGAACCCACACAATACATGCTGAAGGCTGGATAACTGGAAATCAACAGTGTTAGTGGTGTTCAAGCAGCAAACAATAAATTACTATATACTCGTACATTTGGCAAAGTTCCATACGCTGTTGGCCGTGTTGACAGCAGACAATAAAAACAACTCTGTGTTCACATTCAGCGTTGAAACTGAACAAATCAACTCCTGCAGCACAGAGCTGCAGATCAACAAGCACATGCTACAACAGACATGTGTCCTGTAGCGTGTGTGTGTGTGTGTGTGTGTGTGTGTGTGTGTGTGTGTGTGTGCAGGGGGGTGTTTGGGAATGAATGCATGTAGGTGGGTGATCTGTGTGAGTGTGTGTGTTACGCAGGGTTATCTTCAGTGGGAGGTTCAGCGTTGGGTGGCTCCAGGAGAGTCTGTTGGACTGCAGAAAAGCAACAGACACAACAGAAAAGAGACACAAATCATCTCTCAGCTTTTACAAATGACAAGAGACATTAGACTGCATCTGCAGGTAGTATGGGGTGTAAGTTGGATGTTTTATTTCATGTCTATTTATAAAAATGTATTTAAAAAAGACAATTAATCAACATTTCTAAGATGTGACAGCCAGGTGGCTCATTTTCAACTGCAGTCCTTAAACAAGAGCCATAAAAGCCATAAAAGCCATAAAATGACAGAGGACAGTATGATGGAAATGACAACAAAAGAGACAAAATCAACATGGACAGGAAAAAAAAAAAAGTGATATCCAGTTGTCATTTAAGTCCAACGAAAATTACATTTAGTCATGTCTTTTTCTCGGCAAAAATAATAAAATGTATTGTTAATACTGAATTTATTTGTAAAAGGAAGAAAAAGATCTTTTGGGAAATATCAGAAATGCTTCTTGTCTCAGCCTGCTGTGTCTGAGTGACAGCTGTAGGCTGTAGCCTACATGTCATGGGCAGACAGCCGGTTGTTAGTGCTGCTGAAGAGCAAAGACTAACCATACCAAAGTCACTTTTGCAGGTACATTTACATGCAGTGTGATGTGCTGCAGCTGAGCAGCTAATTTGCTATCTAGTCTGCAAACTGACGTTAGCAGAGCACTTTTCCTCTGTAAATATTTAATTTAACAAGCGATGGTGCAGGACCAGACAACAGCGTTCATGTTTGTGTTGTGTAGCAGGCTGCTGTCTGGCTCAGTGTGACCGTCTGCTCTGATACAACACAGATGTGACTGCTTTATGCAAGATTTGACTGGCTGTATTGAAATAAGGACGGAAACCCAAACAAGTTACAACAACACAGTTCTCCCTTTTGGGTTCTTTTATTGTCACAGGACAAGTCTGCAGATTTACAGAGCAGACAGAAAAATGCAATTTTATTTCAGTTCACTTTAATATATCCATAGCAGGAATTTGTATACTACAAAAACACAGCCAGAGGTGTCTTTGAAATGTATGTTGAGCTGAATAACAGCTCTGTTAACTGCATTCCTTTATTCTGCATTTCAGACACACACTCTCAAACGCTGTCGTCAACATCTTTAAGCAGACCATTTTATAACTTTCTAACTTGGCCTTATAATGGGCGTTTCTCGCTCTGTTGCTTCTGCCACTGGAGTCATCGAGTTACGATAGGGCCACCAGTTAAAAGGAAGCTTTTACTTATTTTCCAGAAAAATATGTTGTTTTATATTTGGGCTTTGATGGTAATAGATTGGACTGGAAAACAGCGTACAGTAGATGTGATAAAGTGCAGTAAAGATGTGTTTACCTTGTGGTTCTGTAGCCACCACAGCATCAGGGTTCTCCGCCTTCACCATGTCAGTATTCAGGCTCTCTGTCCCAATGCAACAACAAATTTCATTTGCATCAACAAATACAATGACTGCTACTGCTGCTGTTACTGTGTCTGCTGCTGCTAACATGCTCTTACTACAAGCACTACAACTGACAAATAAGCAGGTAAATAAATGAAGTGTTCAAAGTAACCACTAGCTGGTTTCAAACTACTGATTTACCAAATCAAGTTGCATTATTACAACGTAAGCTAGTAAAGACTCTTGTAATGTGTAAAGTGGTTGCTAGGAGACATCTATAGCACTGCCCAATCAAGAGCATTCAGCTATGTAGGGGAGAGTGGGGTAAGTAGTGCCAATTTTTACTTAAAGTGCCTTTAAAGCAAGGGGATTACAGTAATGCCTCCAACTAAAATATGTACATATAGTTTAGGATGTTGTGCATCCCTGGGAACAATCACTTTGGAT
>JAVQJL010045514.1:0-13632 GCA_036024295.1 Nannoperca obscura | reverse complement strand
CACTGTTAGAACTGCTGGTAAGCAGTGCGAAAGCAGACCTCACTCTGCAGGATGCTGTGAAGAACACTGCACTTCATCTCGCCTGCAGTAAGGTTTGTATTCCCATACGGTGGCAGTGTTCTTACATTGTACAGCAGCAAACACCCAATGTGTTGACATACTGTAAACAATGCATTTACTGGTTGTTTTTGATATTCATCGTGCTCTGCCTGTTTTCTACAGGGACATGAAACCAGTGCCTTGTTGATATTGGAGAAGATAACAGACAGAAACCTCATAAATGCCACTAACGCCGCCTTACAGACGTATGTATCACTTGTATTACTTTAGTGTCTTAACTCTTGCTGCATCTGAGTGACGGCATGGAGTGGTAATGTTGGTGGACTGCTGTGAGGATTTGAATTATTAATGTAGAGATACAAATTGCAAAATATTGACTGTCGCACATCCATGTTTTATCTTTCTTTCAAGGCCTCTACACGTGGCTGCAAGAAATGGTTTAACTGTGGTGGTGCAAGAGCTGCTTGCGAAGGGAGCCAGTGTACTTGCAGTCGATGAAAACGGTAAATTCACAGTATTCTTTTTCTTTTACTATTTCCCATCGCCTTTCATAGTAATAGTAATTTTAAATTATTGGTTAGCTGCAGCAAAAATACCCTTTTATGAATGGCTTTTGGGCTCTTTTGAGACATTTTAGCTGCTCGTTTAACCTTTTAAATTATTCGCCTAATGTTCATTTAGAAAACATGACGGCTAACTTACTGTGTAGACAGACCACAAAATGGTTAAAACAGGATCAGAATTTGATCGGGTGATAACGGATCAGCAGTGTTCCAGAATGTTTGATCAAGTGAGTAAAGAAGCCCTATGGAAATGGTTGGGGTTTTTTATTCTTAGGCTGTCGTGTAGCACATATCTTTTCACTATAGATGTTCACACAATGAAATACAGTTAAGAGAAGTATACTGTGTAATAGGGAATTCAGCCTTACTATAACTTTGTTTTTTTATAATCAATTTATTGTTTAGCTAATTCTTCTTGCAAACCTGCCAAACATTCCCTAGTTCCAGCTTCTCTAAAGTGAGGTTTTTACAAGCAATTTAAATACTTGGCCTTTACGAAATGTTAACAGGCATTTTCACTATTTTTGGCACATCTCTTGTCCTGTTAATCATCATGTAATTACTGCTGAATCGTTTAACAGATAAATATAGAATATGTAACCACTGGTGCGCTGTCATTGTTTCAGGTTACACACCCGCCTTGGCTTGTGCCCCGAATAAAGATGTGGCAGACTGCCTAGCCCTCATCCTGGCCACCATGATGCCTGTGTCCCCCTGCACACCGGCACCCACCATCCCTTTCAGTGCCATTAACCACTACACCACCAGCCCCTCCAAGAGCGTCACATTCGACAGCCTGCCCGCGCTGCGCAGCGAGCACGGCTCGTACTGCAGCTTCAACAACATCAGCCATCACGACGGCTTCTACAAGGACGAGGAGCTCAATGACTCGGATTCAGAGACCTACTGAGGGACAGGAGGAAGCGAGAAATGCATAAACACACACACTGTGTCTTAAAAAAAAATCATCCACCGCCAGCTTGGGAGGGCAGAAGAAAAGAAGAGCCCCCGCAGGAGCCTTAAGAGTCGTGTGCCCCGACCCCCACCAGAGAGCGAGAGCTGGAGGAGGTGCAGCAGGCTGACCCACTCTCATCCCGACCTCATCCAGCACCAGGTGTCCTTCAGCTGATACTGGACCTCAGTAACCGCTGCTTTACCAACACTGACTTCTTGAGTGCTACAAACTGTACTTGTTGGGTGGACAGCGACTTTTGTGCAGCAATAACATGCTGAAGAGGGATTGGTAGCATTACACAGAGCTAAAACGACAGGGACCAAAAGACACGGATGCATTTTAACCCAGTTTTAACTGTATAAATGAGATTGAGGATTTGGGGGTTTATCGGTTGGCAGGGAGCGAAGGAGCCAGTTTTCATATTTGAAATTTCTTGATGAGTTAGAGAAGCTTGATATCCGCACACTACATCCGTCAGAATGCACTTGTCTGTAAGTCATACATGGGCAAAATCGTTTATTTTTTTAGATCAAAATTTTAATATACCCGTGTTCATGTCTTAAACTCCTTTATCTTCTAGGAAGGAAATCTGATTTACCGACCGGAGTAATTTAAAAAGATTTGATATGTGCACCAGGTTATTTTTAAGTTGATCAACTTTACCTTTGTATATTGACCTGTCCATTGCGGTTTAGTCTTTCAAGAATAAATTATTTGTGTACTTTCGGTTCCTATTTATGTATTCATTTTGTGCCTTCATTAGTTACTGAGAAAAGATGAGTTTGTAGAGGCAGCTGTGAAAGTACAGTGATGGACACTAGGTAAGTAATGAAATATTTCTATGAAGCACTGATCCAGTACGGAGGTATCTGGGGCTCAGCTTTGTGAGAAGAAACACTGTAAACCAATGACAAGACAGCGTTTGATTTTCTTCTGTTTTGAATGATTTTTGCTCTTATATTAGTCAGTGTTTGTTGAAAGGTTTTGCTTGCTTTAACTTCAGAAAAGGAAACCACTCAGTCCTACCATGATTCAAAACTCCCCTGTTGAAGATCCTTTTAACTGGAAATGTGTACAATACATTTGCTAGCTTCAGTAGAAAGGACAGTTTTTTTTTTCTTCTTTTTGCTGCTTTTTCTTGAAGACGGATGAAACTAGCATGTATATAGAAATTATGACTGTGAATTCAATGCTCCAATGAGTTCTTTCAGTTCTGAGATTGCTGTATATTTTATGAGTAATAAAGAAATGAGTTATTTAATAATGAACATGGAGTCTATTTGAAGTATTGCCTTTTTAATTCTGTTAAATACAGTGGCTTGCAAAAGTATTCTTACCCCTTTAACTTTTCCACATTTTGTCACATTATGACCACAAACATATATTTTCTTGGGATTTTATGTTTTTTTTAACCACCTTTTGCTGCAATTACAGCTGCAAGTCTTTTGGGGTATGTCTCTACCAGCTTTGCACATCTAGAGACTTAATTTTGGCCCGTTCTTTGCAAAACAGCTCAAGCTCAGTCAGATTAGATGGAGAGCGTTTGTGAACGGCAGTTTTCAGATCTTGCCACAGATTCTCGGTTAGATATAGGTCTGGACTTTGCCTCAGCCATTCTAACACATGAATATGTTTCGTTTTAAACCATTCCATTGTAGCCCTGGCTTTATGTTTAGGGTCGTTGTCCTGCTGGAAGGTGAATCTCCGCCCCAGTCTCAAGTCTTTTGCAGACTCCAAAAGGTTTTCTTCCAAGATTGCCCTGTATTTGGCTCCATCCATCTTCCCATCAACTCTGACCATCTTCCCTGTCCCTGCTGAAGAGAAGCACTCCCAGAGCATGATGCTGCCACCACCTTGTTTGACAGTGGGGATGGTGTGTTCAGAGTGATGTGCAGTGTTAGTTTTCCACAACACATAGCGTTTTGCATTTAGGCCAAAAAGTTCAACTTTGGTCTCATCTGACCAGAGCACCTTCTTGGGAAATCTTTTTATAGCCTAACCCTGCTTTAAATTTCTCCACAACTTTACCCCTGACCTGTCTGGTGTGTTCCTTGGACTTCATGATGCTGTTTGCTCCCCAATATTCTCTTAACAAACCACTGAGGCCGTCACAGAACAGCTGTATTTGTACTGAGATTAAATTACACACAGGTGGGCTCTATTTAGTCATTAGGTCAACATTCAATCAATCAGCAATCATCAGGCAACTTCTGAAGGCAATTGGATGCACTCAGAGAAAAGAACCACACTTTTTCATTTGTTAAAAGAAATTAAAATCATGTATAATTTTCTTTCTACTCTAAAATTCTAATTGTATGCCACTTTGTGTTGGTCTTTCACATAAAATTACGTGACAAAAATGTGGAAAAGTTCAAGGGGTATGAATACTTTTGAAAGCCACTGTATATGGCAGATGAAATGTTGCCTATCTCCTTGGTAAGTACCTGTCACAGGCAGAAGAAAATAACATCAGTTTGAACCAGGCATACTTTTCATTGATTGATAGGCTGCAGAAAAAAACTGGCTAGTTTGAAGCCTTAGCTGCGCTTAGCAGCGATTACCCTGATTACCACATTCACAGGTGTACATGCAAAGTCAAAATTTTGAGTAAATGGTAAATGGACTTTACTTATATAGCGCTTTTCAACCTTAACGGTTCCCAAAGCACGTTGCATGGCTGGTAACATGGCTGTTTGTTTTGTTTTTGCTCTGTACACATGATCATAGTAGGTCTTGTTGACATTCTGTTGTTCATATGATGTTAATAAAGGCTAAATGTCTGTGTCTGCATCCTCTGGCCCCTCCCTAACCATGATATAGCCTGACTGAGGTAGCAGCTGCCGTCATATAAAAAGTGCCACCCGTAGCTCCAGTTCATGCCTCTCATACAGGCTGCTTTTACTGTTAGCAAGCCTTCACTAGGGCTGGCTGATATGATGTTGTATGTGAACGAGAGATTTATTCCTCTTCTGTGGCAATAAACATAGCACATGGACATTTTTCTATAATCTTAACAAGATATTTAGCGCTGATGTACAACAACAGTTGTAGCTGGGCTAGCAGCTAGTTAAGGTACACACACCAAAGGGCCATACATGTGTCTTCTAGAGGCTGTCAAAGCTCCACCAGCCTCCTTGTCTTTCCAGCAGAGACACTGGGTCTGACAGTAACTCGTGGCTGGTTGCTATCCATGCTACGCAGTGCAGACGTCAGTCAGTGTCCCCACCAGCAGAGCCATCACAAGGATAGTGGTGGTGAAAGCAGACCCATGTGACTCCTCATGTGATCCAGGCTATCGGGTTAACATGTTGTTATTATGGAAAGTGCAATACTAAATTGAACTTGCCAAATTAAAGTGTAGCATAGTTAAATGCAGGAAACACCACCAAGTGACAGCACTAACCAAACCTATGCCCTTGTGATAGTGTTATAGATTATTTAAATGTATTTATTTGTGCATGTATACATTTTTAGTTTTGTAGGTTTCTATAGTGAGATTTCAGGGACCTTATGATACAGAAGAGTTTAATAAGGCAAAACAACTCCTGGAACAAAGGAAAGAAACTAATTCATGTGAGATCTTGTCACTTTCACACTGTCCTGGTAGGACACATACTGTTAGTAGTTCATTTGGCATTTTCCATGCTTCAACCAAATATATGCCTTCACCCACATGATTTGTTAGTCCTGCCAGATCTCTGCCTGTTGTGCACTGTGGGATTGACTGCAGTTGCCAGGTGCTTTGAGGTTCAGGTTACCTGAGGATGTTGCTCTGCAGCTGATCACTCTGCTGCTGTTCATCATGAGCCTGAAGCCTCATGGCCTCCTGTTCCTCCTCCGACTGCTGACTCAGTCCATCCATCAGCCACTGCTCCCTCAGGGCTTTCTTCTGTCAGTCAAACACACCAACACACAGGAACCTCAGTTAGCTGCCAACAGTATTTAGAGTTGTTTAAGTTGTGGCAACTGCCCTGTCTTCTTTTCCTCCCCTCAACCTTGCTGTCTCTCCATTCCTTTAATCTCTGCATCTTTCCAGACCATGTCATTCCCCACCTCTCCACCAGATGCTCCCCGACTATAAGGGTTCATTATAAAGATAGGGCAGTGTCCTACAGCTCCGATCATTTTCATTTTAAATTTATTTTATTTTATAAACAGGTGGTTATTGACCACCTGACAAACTGAAGAGGTCAGTGTGTGAACAAACACATTACTATACATTCAGAACCTGCAAAGAAGACATGGGACCATAAGTCAGGTGAAAGATGATTTTGCATTTGATCAGAGCAATACAATTTCAGGCAGACTTTATTTGCCCTTGGTTTTGCCTTTCAGGCTTTGTACAGGTTACTGTCCTGCCATCTATTTGGCAGAAGCTGTAATTGCAGCCTAAGAGGAAGACTGCAGCCACTGCTGAGGGTAGTAAAGGCCAAGACTGAGACACAAATACAATACTTATGTATAATTATGAGTGTTAGGGCTCTATCACTAAAACTAAATTGAATTGGTGTCGGTGTGTTAATTACCTAAATGTTCATAGCATGTAAACATTTGTTTTTATCAGACTACCATTCATTTGGAAAGCCTGATAACCTTTTTGCAGTAATGTGTTTGTTTCTAGATTATATATACATCCAAGGGAAAGCATCTTTCACAAATGTATTTTGACTTCATATATGTGACGTAACTAAGTGACACTGTCTCTCATTTCAACATTTCCTTCCCATTGTCAAATTGTGAAAATGGGGATCACAACAAAATATTACAATCACCTTTTAATCTAATGCACTCCAGTACAACACCCCTAATGCATGTGGAAGTGCTGACACTTTCATTTATGTTGGGGTGAAATAGCTGTAGGTAGAATAAGAAGAATATTAGAAGTGATATGCTACTGCAGTGGGACTCCAGTTAATATTTGTGAAATTAAAGTCTGGCCCTGCTTCATAGTTTGCATCTGAGCTTGTACAGAAATGAAAAAAGATTGCTGCAGTGTTATTAGCTTTGAGAGAGTTAATTAAATCACAAAACGTTCATCCCAGAGTTCCTCCTGGGAGTCTTTGTAGTCTCTGTTCAGTGTCTGCTGGAGACACATTTCTACTCTGTGATGTTCTTCATTAGATGGAGTAAGATGTTACAATCACATTTTGACACATCCGGTGCAGTGCATTTTCTTGCTGTTATTACAGTAAAAAGTACCTTTATGTACTGGAGTTTTAATTTCTCCTCTTCGATTTGTCTCCTTTTCTTGGCGATGCTCTCCTGGATCCTTCTTTTGTTCTGTGGGGGGAAATCAGACACACATTTGCAACATGTGTACATTTAACAGCATGGAAACTATTACACCTGTTGTCTTCTCGTGCTGACACTTCAACCTTGAGCTGACAGTTGGACACCAACGTCCATAAATAGCAAAAAATCAACACAACCTTCACGACCTGACCCAACCTACCTGTTGTTTGTGTGTGTGTGTGTGTGTGTGTGTGTGTGTGTGTGTGTGCGTGTCCACCTGTTCACTACAACCTCGACAACTTTCCCTGCTAATAAGCACCTATTGCTTAAAATATATTTAATCTTAAATAAAGTTAGATTGCCATCTGGACATTTAAAGTAATGTCCCGCCTGGATAATCACAGACAAAAACACTGCTTAATGTCTTTAATCATTATCCGCATCAAAACACAAGCCCTGTGTTCCTGGATGTCACACTGAGGGGGGAGGGGGTCACTGTGGGCTAAAATCAGCCGCTCGATCTTGGATCAGTGTGACACTAAGCCTCAGTGAAAGGGGATATCCCAGATGATGTCTGCTGATATTTATAGTCTTGTCTCTGTCTGCGTCGGGCTCTGTCAAACTCAGTGATGTCACTTTGCTGAAATGTCTGGACCATGAAAACCATTTCACAGAGACAAATGGCAGCATGATAATTAGAGGCTTACCAATCAAATGACCCTCGTTACTCATTTTCCACTTTCAGATATCAGTTGGGTGGAGTTTCAGATGTGTATGTAATCTCTAACGACTTGCCTCGTGGAAGATGACTGGAGTTAAAATGACAGCAGAGGGCCCTAAAATGCTTTGCAATGCTCTGACAATCCTCCCAAAAAGTAACCAACCATCTTGAAAACTAGAGCTTGTTCGTTTTTCAAATGTATTATTAAAATTCTATTGTCACTGTGTGTGAATTTATGTGACAACATAAATAAACTTGCACTGATAACTGTAGCTTACACACTACGAGCAGACAGCATTTTGTACCAGTGTTGTCATTTAGTATTCAACGGACTGATGGTGACATTTGCAGGTACAATTTTTTAAGATGTTTAATGTGCTACAGATGAATAGATAATTTACTAACTAAGCTGCGTTTCCCTCAATGGATTCTAGTTTGGTCGCTCATCAGCAATCCAGACATGTGTCCATATTTGTAGAACACCAAGGAGACATTATATTACACTTAAGAAGAGGATTAGCAGATCTAAATCTGTGGTTCTGTTCATGTTGCATCGCAGCTGCTGTCAGTGCGGCCATCAGTCAAACGTCAACTTTATGCAAATACATTTGAAATAACTTGGCTGCATCTAAATTGTTTTTTGTTCAAGTAGACAGAGAAACAAAGGCGAAGAAACAGTGAATATGCATAGACAAGGTGTGCCATCATTATACCAAAACACAAACATTTAAAATACTGTACTGGCCCTGATTGTAAGACAAGCAAGTTTGTCCAACACCTGTTTTTAGAAAAGGTAATATTACATATTCTGTATCTATTGGTTACAAAACTAAATTAAAGCAACAAAGATGCTTAAACTCTAAAATATTCAATCTCAGTACTCTGTATGTCTTGGCTTCAACATTTCACCAAACAAACATTCAGTATGAAATACGTGGTATTTATAGAAACGTTGGGATCTCCACTGGAATTTAAATGAATATCTGGTGTGTTTAATCAAAGGTTGGCTCTAGAACATGACTTTGTAAATATGGAGGAATGGCTGTGTGAGTTGATGACTAGAGATGACTAGGGTTTGGCTTAAGGGTTTGGCCTCCTACTAATCGTATTATATCTTTATTATGGGGCACAATAAATAGTATAACAAAATCAGGTATCTGTATCTTTAAATAAAATGTCTTTCCTCAAAAATACACTCCAAGGTTTCATCAAAATCCCTTCAGCGCTGTCTGAGATATTGGATGTGATAGGCAGAATAAGACAATTAACAAATCAGAGAACAGAGAGTGAATCACATGGATCCCCACCGCAACACACACACACACACACACACACACAGATCCCAGGGAGAGACAGAGACATATCTCTAGCTTTCTCACCGGTGGATGATTATCACTTCACAGCTCCAGAGCCATGTCTTAAACGGCTGCCAGTTTGTCTTTATGTTGCATGAATTGTGACATCTTTCTCCCACAGATAAAAGCTGTGCTGCCTCCCTTCACTCTGTCAGGAGAGCTGACCTGCACATCTACTGCCAGAACTCTGAAGGTTTTCCTCTACAGCTCTGTCATCCTGCAACTACACACCCACACTT
The DNA here is from genome assembly GCA_036024295.1 of Nannoperca obscura. Lineage (NCBI taxonomy): Eukaryota > Metazoa > Chordata > Actinopteri > Centrarchiformes > Percichthyidae > Nannoperca > Nannoperca obscura. The sequence goes on along the minus strand of JAVQJL010045514.1, from coordinate 4,507 downwards.
TTTATTTCCAGACTTTGCTTGGAAACGGCTCCTGTTTATGTGCTGCATCATGGCATCCTGCTCAGACTAAATATCACAGCACTGAATCACTATGATGCCCTCAGTTATACTGCTAGAAACACACACACATTACAAGTATTGATAATAATAATGATGGCAATAAAGAGGCATGTGAATTATGAGAGAGACAGTGCTGTTGCTCTGAGGTTTGACTCAATCCTGCATAGCAACCACATTTGAGTTGGTTGTGCACACTGCTGTGGCTCATCATTAATATGACCATACTATATATATATATATATATATATATATATAATATATAGCTTCAGCAATAATGGGTTGTTTTTATTAAGTGGGTATCTTCCAACTCTTTTAGACAGTAACTCTGGATCCTCACTGGATATGTCTGAATCAGAAGGATCATATTAAATCCAGCTGAACTGAGGAATGTATTTAACAGAGGACAATGACTGTGAATTTTGTCTCTTGTCTTTCACATTGGAGTCATATTACACAGACCTGAAAATGGGAACTTATTCTTTAAAGACTGGGAGAATACATTCCTCATCCAGCCAAGGGCATCATTATCTTCTCTTTCTTCTTTTTATATTCTATTTAAACACATCTCTTTTCTCTTCTACAGCATGTACACACCTGTGCAGTTGCTACACTAAGCTTTGCAGATACTTGATGTGATGATCTGATCTCATGACTTGTGAGGACAGTCAGATAAAAAAACACTTGAGACCAATTTGAACCAATCCGAGGCTCTGCTTTTAACTTGACCAAGTAGCCCCTCTAACATATAAGATGCACTCGCCAAAAATTATTTAAAAAACAGTAGTTGTGACACAGAGATTATTTGTATCCTAGCTTTTTCCTATTAGTACTAGAAGCACAGGACTGGTCCTTACCGTGATCGCCTGGAGCCTCTCCTTCAGCAGGTCAGCCTCCTCCATGGTGGTCTACAGGACAGACAAAGTACATGGCAGTGAAATAAAGTGGAGGCGGAAGTGAGAGGGCAAAAAATTCCAACCTCTGTAGCAAAAGACTATATTTTTCACGATTTTTCATGCATAGCTGTGTAAATACACCAAGTGAAAATGAACATTGTAATAATGGAGTTTAGATCGCAGCAGAGCCTAAAGTGAGCTTTCAAATTCTACACCTATTCTTGTCTCTGAACCCTGTCTTGTCAATAAATTAGCAAATTGTTTTACATTTTCTATTGTTACTTAAAAAGACACAAGTAATGTAACAGTAAATATCAACATGTGAATGCAATAGTAAAATGATTAAAGATAAGAAATGGTTACTTATTTCTTAATAATAAATCTTTCACATTACCATTATTAAGTCTGTTATTGTAGTATGTTGGTGAGAACAACTGTATTGTATTTCAGATAGTTCCATATCGTGTATCTCTATGTATATGTATACACGCAGGCATGTGCGCATGTGTGTGTGTGTGTGAGAGAGAGAGAGAGTGTGTGTATGGTGTGGATAAGGGGTCAATTTTACAACAGTTAATTGAACATAATCAGTAATTACTGTATATTGTAATGATGTGAATTGGCAACCATCACTACAGCAACCTCATGTATGCTTGATCCAAAGTACATTTTGAAATAAAAAGGCACAATATGTGAATGCCCTGACTTGTGCACATATATAGCATACATCCAATAAGAACACAATTCAGGCATTATTTAGTCATGTAAAGCCTGTGCAACCACCACAGACTGATTATATTGTTGCACATTTGTACAGTATACAAATGTGCAAATGTTACTCAAACAGGATGCATTTGTTGGGGACTATTTTCAGCAGCAGATTAATCCATATTTGGTACAGCAGGACAGTGTATGTGGGATTGAGTCAAAACAAACTACAGTGTGTGTGTGTGTGTGTGTTCATGGTGATGATGTCACAGTACAACAGTGTGGCTCATTGATGTGTTTTAATAGTTTTGCACAACAATGGAGCTCAGAGGAAGAAGATATATCAGATACAAACTGCTTTACTTCACACACACTACTTCATTTCATAGAATACATTCATTATTGGTTCAAGAAAAATATAGAATGTTGCCAGTATTACCCTTTAAGGGTGTGTTTGTGTGAATTTGCCACATTGTTGTAAGTAGGAAAGTTTTCGAAACTCAATGTGATTATCTTCCATCTTTATACAACAGTTTTCAACTGTATATACAGTCACACAAATGTACTGCAAAATGTGAGGGGAAGTATACACTGTAAAAGGTCAAAGGGTGAAAGTTTAACTTGTGAACAGTGTCTGTGCCTACCAACAATGATTGTATGATTTACTGCAATACAGCATAACACACAATATAGATTTGCATATATCAGCATCGACAGGGAGGGGGAAAGAATGATAAGTAACGTGTCTGTGTCACATGTAAAACGGATGATGGATCCAGGCCTGAGGAATGCACAGTGACTTTAGGGAATGTAACATGGCCGTGTTGGTGCTGTGTGTTGTAATGCACAACACTAAATCAGAGAAGAACAGAATGTTTGCCGAAGGTTAACATGCGCCTGACCCCCTGCAACCTCTCACAGTGCTGTTTAAAAAGAGCGGTTCAAATCCACAGCCACGTGACAGAGGAACAGAGGACTCAGCAAGACACATAGTTTATATAATGTACTGTGGGCGAGAGAGAAAAGAGAAGAACTGCCAAGGTAACTAGAAAGAGAGAAAGAAAGAGAGAAGGAAGAAAGGAATGTGGAACAATGTTATAGATAATTAGGGACAAAACACAAGTTGTTTGGTAAAGAAAGAAAACAAAAGAACCTGACTTATAACTAACAAATTGTTAAACAAGTTTAAGTAGTGCAATAGTGTAACATGAAGGATACATTTCAGTTATTTAATGAGACCATTAAGACCTTTTCCTGCCACCAGCCTCTGATTAACTTTAAACAGCAGCATTAAGTTTCCACATCATTTCCATGATTTCCTTGAAGTACCCTGAGATAACTTTATGATGTGATGCTATATGAATAAAACGAAATTGAATTTCATGTAGGTGATATTGCTGTCACTCTTAACTCAGTGTCCATAACTTCAGCCTGTTATTTCATCAGTAATTAACATCTTCCTATCCAAGAGATATGTCCTTTCTCCTTTCAAACATAAACAATAGATACAGTAGAACAGTAGATCCAATGTACAATGCAGAATGTTTCCCAACGCACTTGTTTACGTGTTTTCTAGAGAGAAAACTTGCAGATATGTTAATAACTTCTGAGTAAAAGTGCTTGTGACCTTGTTTATTAATGTTTATTAAGATGTGATTTAATGTTTCTTGGTTATAAATAAACCACAGAATGAGTGACTCTTTTCTCTGGCCTGTTAACACATCAGCAGTTAACATGCAGTTTAGCTTTAGCAGGACTGGCCAAGTGAGTGAGTACACACCTCCAGTTTCAAGGCTGTTCAAATAAGAGGCCAGTGGGGCCCCTCTGACCACTCAGCCATCTGAAGGCATTGGCCCATGGAGGGCCTTCAGGATAAACAGTGACAAACTAAAGTAAATGCAGCAATCCCGATATTAATTCACATGAGAGATTGAGACTAAAAACAACACAATCACATGTCCTTGAGTGTATTTATTTGACTTGAACACATAATCTCTTATTTGGTCCTCAGTGCACGTATATGTGTAGTTGTAAATGATCACAGTATGTAATATTCTGGGTCTCATAACACAGCAGCTCAATAGTATGGACTCAGAAGTGTGCCTGTAAGATAGAGTCACCAGAGGGTCTATTGTGAAGTAGGGGGCAGACTCAAGCGACTTTGTTGGAGATCCCATAGGTGGACACTTATTTACAAGACAACAAAACTAGAAAAAAATGTAACGTAAGAAACTGAGGATAAATCAACTCATTCTGCTGTGCCTGACCCCCCCCCCCATGGCTTCCAACAGACAACTGAATATATAGTGACATACTTCTCCGTATGTTGTATTCGGACCTCACCATCCTCACTACAAGGTTGGGCACCCTAAATATATCAGACTCAGAAAATAACGAACACACAGAATACTTTCTTACAGATATCAAATTTCCCTCTGTACTTGAATACATTACCAAACACAAAACACACATTTAATAAATGATCAGCAGACTCCCCTTCAGACATGGCAGAACCCTCAACAGACAGAGAATTGTGGGGCAGCCCCCTTCAACAAAATTATTTCCTGCGACTGGTAAGACACTTAGTAGAAAGGGAAATTAGCTGAACTGTGTGTAATAAAACTACCAGTAAGTGAAATAACGCTAAACACAAGTAGTTGGGTCCACTTTGTCACAGACATATTGTTATTATATTGACATTTGTCAATCATCAATCATTTGTTCATCATATTGTGCGCATGCGCTTGTAAGTGCGTGCAGCCCGATACGGTTGCTCCGCTCGTCTTACTTGCTCTTTTAAATCTTTTTGTTATTTAACTTTGTACTTATGGGTTTTTTGTTTGGTG
>JAVQJL010045511.1:0-72378 GCA_036024295.1 Nannoperca obscura | reverse complement strand
ATAATTACTGCTTTTTTTTTTGTTGTTGTCCTTTTCTCTGTACAGCACTTTGAATTGCATCCGTGTATGAAAGGTGCTATATAAATAAACTTGCCTTGCCTTGCCTTGCCTTGCCTTACATATTAATACCTATTTCCATGAAAGTGTGACAGCATAACCTATTTTTATCACATACTCATTCCAGAATACATTTTGATGGATACTTTATTTTTGCAATTCTCAAAAACTGCTGCAGAGTTTTTCCAGTTTCAAAATGAGGAGAAAAGACTTCTGAAAGGCCAATGAGTGATGCATTTGCCCAAGCAGGTGTCAGAGGGGGGCTCATGTCAATGTGTGAGTGAAGGAGAAAACCGTCAAGTCATCTTTTGTAGAGCCTACTTCAAATGATTGTCTGTCCCAAGCACATGCCAATTTAGCATTGCCAGAATGTCAGTGGGTAAAGTGACTTCTGTGGGTTGGCTTTTCAAGCTAGAGGACAGCTGGAGGGATGGTCAGCCAACAGCTTCTTCTACCTCCCATCCATCCCTTGTCAACATGTAAGCGGTCTTATGCAGGGTGCCTACAGCCAGGCAACAGAGCAAGGCCCGTCTTCGTTTCTCCAGTGTTGGAGGGACTCTGAGAATGAGTGGAAGTGTCATGGTCGAATCTCCAAGCTAAAAGATGCTGTGACAAGCTGCACATTCTCCAATCTGCAGCTTGTCAGAATTCACCAGGGTTGAAAGGAAGTCTAGCATGTTGTATTAAGGCATTCCTGCAGTGGACGATACACTGACATCCTAGTTTTTCTTTCTCAGCTAGTGACTTAGGGAGTAAAAACCCTTGTCCACTTCTGATCAGGAATAAAGATGTTGGATTAGTGTACCGCAGTATTATTTATGTTTTTTAGTTTTTTATTCAAGTACTTGGCCTTCCTTTGGGTTCTAATAGAACAGTGTTGTGGGGCCTTTACGCCATTATAACATATATGTTAGATTCATATTCAATTTTTTTCAAAAGAAAAGTTAAAGATTTGTCACTTGTTAAGAACAATGTGAAAAAGTATTTGTGTGTGTGTATTTTTTTTGTAGTGTCATACAATCATGGTCGGAAATCAATCAGAGATGCATATGAAGAACACTTCTCAATGATGGATGCAAGAGAGGTAAGGGAAGATATTGTTTTGCATGGCCAAAATATATTAGTTTGACTAAGCCCCCTTGGTAATTAGTGGGAAGAATTGGTCTTTGGTAGATTCTGTTTCTTAAATTGCAGTCTTGTGATGTGTTTCTTATGATCATGGTAGGTATTTATGATAGTGTTGAGTATTAATTCCCTTTGTGTTTTGTCTCAAAAATTTTGGGAGATACCATCTATACAAAACTCTTTGAACAGCGGATTATTTACTACGAGTCGAGTTATTTCTAATCCAAGGCGAACAGGCTGATATGTAAAAATGATATTGTGTCATTTCAGGTGACATTCCGTCGAGTTGTCAATATTGTTGAAAAGAGGAGCCCTATGCCCCGGCCAGGGGTGGAGTTTGACAGGGGCCTTGATGATGACCAGTGGTATGGTGGTCCTCGAAATTACCCGGACGCAAGAGAATGTCATGGCGAAGGAAGTTATCCACCCAATGATCGTCGCTACTTTGATGAAAATCCCAACTATGGCAATTTTCGCAGACATTCCCCACCCCCACGGAATGTAAGACGAGCCTGGCACGCATGGTTTCTAAACTAAAATCTGTTTTGTGTTACGGATTTGTGTTACAGATTGCTGAATAGTCTGATCATTTTTAGCTGATCAAATAGAAACATCAATAAATTGCATACCATTGTGTGTGACTCGAACCTAAGTATAGGTTATTTATATATACGTATAGAGTTAACAACAGAATGGCAAACAGTATTAGTTTAATTTGGTTTCTGTAGGCCTTTTTGTACTTTCCAATGACCCAATCAACATTTAACCATCCTCATTTGCAGACTTTTCCAATTAAAGGGTGCCCTGTAGAATTTTCTTGCAAACAAACCAAAGTTATGTTTTACTTTCAGTGTTACTCACCACGTTCATTGTGTGTATCCTTGGGGTCTAACAAATCTATCGAGTGCATTTCTTTCCTCATAAAACATTTGTAAAGCAGATTTTTATTAAGTTTTTGAAATCCTGTGAAAAACACTTTAATTGAGGTCAAGAACTCCACAGGGAACCTTTTTAAGGTTTGTTGTAATTATGATTTTGTTTTCAGGAGAACCTGTACTCCCAACAGAGTTATAGCAGAGATGATCTGAGGCATCAGTTAGGCTCAAGGTAAATTATATTGATTCTTCTATTGATACATTTTTCTTCATCACATCCTGATAATGTCAGTTTCCTCACTGAATTCTTTGTTTAATGCATCAAGCCGACCACTAGGTGGAGGCAGAGTTCCGTCTTCTGAAATGTGAACATTGTAAGCCTGATGGAGATTTAATGACCCCCACGGTTTGTGGCTTTCTTTGCGTGTGATAACCGTAAGAAAAAATGGGTTAGTAAGTGTAAAATACATTTAAAAAGTTCCTTATAAAATTCTTGACTTCTACATTCCATCCAAAAGTAAAGAATATCACATCTAATATTACAAATTGCTGTTCTGGCAAATGCCTTAGAAGAAAAGTATAGCTTTGGAAAATAAATTTAGGAAGCATATTTCAATTATCTGTGACCACACTGCTCTTAAGCTAAGCTCAAGAGCTTAACCCCACACAGAGTAGCTAAGTCCATCAGTTATAACTCTTACATCAACAGACATCTTCTCGCCCTGGCCACTTCAACATACCAACAGTTTACGGGCCCAGGCTCCTCTTTCCAGGAGTCATACCAGGCTAGAGAGGGGGACAAAGGGCACTAGTGTCTACTCACTCAGCCAAACAACCCCCACCACCACCCCTTACCCCACCCTGAGAGGAAAAACAGCTGGACCACTCCCTCTCCAGTCAAACACCCACACACATCTCAGATATTCTGAGCAGTCTTGTCTTTCTTTTGGTCTTTTCTACACCAAATTCCAAGCTAGCATAAAATCTGTCTATTGTGGTAATGCTACATAACAAGTTAAGTGCCTATTGGTCAAATTATTTATTTATTATTAAGACATGCATACTATTAAAAAGCATTTGACCTACCTAAACTGAAAATGTAGAATCTTAATAGATTATGGGGACTGTGATTTTTAGATACATACCAACACACGTAAAAACCCCACAGATTTTAATTTGCCACGTGTGAATCATTTTGCAGATGGTGTGGCAGGCAAACTGTTTCACTGTACATATGGGCACCATACTATTTTTTTAAGACAGACTTGGGACCCACAGTTGTTTTTAGACTTCATGACCCACCAAACTTATTGCATTGTTCCAGTAGTTTCTTCCTGTAGGGACTGTATCAAGAGTATACTTCATACAGAATATCTCTGTTACTGAAATAAGGCATGGCCCTTTTAATGTGTGGGATTTGTTAGTGAATGTGTGTCTAATAAATTCTTAAATTAATCTCTCTATAGAATTTTTGGTCTTTTTTTTTTTTTCTCTATCCGTAGCCTTTTGATGTTACATGACTGGTTTGGCAAATGGCAGGCCGAGTCCTGGCTACTTCAAACAGGCCAGGAGTCGTAAAAGTTTGAGGCCTTGTTAGACCTGCTCTGTGCTTGGGATGTGGTTGAGTTCAGGCAGAGGTCACAACAACCAGGTGCCTTTGGGTCATTTATACCACTGGGCCTGAAGGTTGTTGTTAGGACACAAAGAGACGTGAGTCTGGAAAATCATAAAAACGCGCAGTGAGCAATGACCTTTCCGTACGTGTGCTAGATAAATGCACAGAAATGGGTCATTACCTGGGCGAGTAACAGGTTTCGTGACAATGCTTTGTGACTGCAGCTCCATGCTTATGCTTAATTATGGCTCTGCCTACAACTGAAGAGAAATAGTAGTGAAAGAAGACCAAAATTTGTCCCAGTGTCAGCCAACTGCTGCTTGTGCCCAAGTAGAAGATTGCCTCTGTTCCACAACTTGATATGCGTGACTGAGTCTGAATTTAAGTCTTTGCGGTTTTGTCTTACTTTGATATACCCAACATATTTTCTTTATCATATATGTCATATTTTGCCTGGACCTTTTTACCAAACAATTGTTGCCAGGCACTGAGTCTGTATTTTTATGTTTTTCAGGAACAGTGGCAGACATGGTCCCTATATCCGCAACAGAGGGCGAGGGTTAGGACCTCCTCTAAGGTCAGTGCCTGACAAAAAAAGCCATGTCACTGATCTCACAACCTTGTGGTTTTCTAGTACACATTTCACAAGCTGCCAACAAGCAGCAGGGTTAGTCCTAAATGAGTCTATAAAGAGCATCGATCAGAGGCTGTTGTATTAATTGACATTCAAACACACAACTTATGTCCCACTCTTAACATGTATTTAGAGAAAGTAGTGTCCAATGTATTTTTTTTATATTAGAACACATTATATTTATCACTACTGACTCAAAGTCTTTTTCTTTGAAAATATCACTCATTCACTCATTTTTCAGGTGATGCTCCCTCAGAAGGATGAATCCTGTGCTGATATACCATTTATCTATCTATTACAAGAAAGTAATAGAGGTTTCCATGGCTAGTATTATATGCCTAGTTTTAAGTGCAGCACACTTCTAAAAAATGTGTTCCTGCCTTAAGCTATCATGTATAGATACGAATGGATAAATACATTTATAGACATTATTTTTGTTTTTTCACCAATACTCACAACACTTTTTTGCTACACAGAACCTATAGAGTATTTTACTTAATACTCTGGGAGGATTCAGTGGACTGATGGTTTCTTATTTTCATAGACAAGACCATGATAATTACAGGACCTCTACGCCTGCAATAAGCAAACGGGGCCACTCTCCTGGAAGGCGGGAAGCCCAACCACCAGTCCGCTCTGGATCGAACACTAGCAGCAGGAGCTTCTCCCCCGACCGAGACAAAGGCCACAACTACCAGCAGGCCCAGAAAAAGCGTAAGCATGAAGTCTGTGGATCTCGAACACCTCAGGTTGACGGATTTAAAAAAGCCTCAGTTATAATCTTGCATTGCGATCAGCTGACAGGGATGAAAAGAAGTGCTGCCAAAACAAGCAGGTAGAGTTGTAGAAATATTTTATTCATATATGATGTGATATTTTAAGGAAATATTTTTCAAGCTTTCTCCCAAAACATGTTTGTGTCATACATGTCTCCACACCTACTGTGGTATAATATCAGTTATACACTGCTACCTTGTGCCTAAGAGCCCAACACACCAGTGCCGATATTGATTAGTGGTCAGAACATGTAATATGTAATACCACCTATATTCACACGGCAGATATTGGGCTGTTTGTGTATGTAATTAATTTTATATCTATTATATCTTATATTTTAGCAATGATTATACCATCTTAATTTAAGCAAGCAAACTGTAAGTACATTTTTTTTATAACACTCTTAAAGAGGCAGAAAAAAGGTCAAACTTGTCTTTGTTTCCAAATCCATTATTCACCCTTCGCCTCGGTCCTCCACCTGCTTTCAAATCTGTTGCAAAGAATTAGCAGTAATGGACCTTGCTGTCTGACCTGCTGCCCGGGTGGATTGTATGACGTCCAATAACAAAACACCACTCTGAACTACCTGACACTCTGTGATTGGCCACAGTGTGCAAAACCTGAGGGAGCATAGGTAATGGGAGTGCTGCAGTGGAGTTGTGAATTTACCCATATCTAATACAACGTCTGTCTTTGCAGCTGTTATACCTTCTGTAATGACAACAATAGAGATCATTTGCCCATTTTACAGAGGCATACATATAATTATAATGTCTGAAGGTATTAAGCCATTCCAGGTGAAGCATCTGTTTTTTGAGGTGGTGTGCAGTGTGGAAGGGTCAACAGCACACACACCTTTTAGAGGCTGGGAAAAAGGATACCCTTGGTTTATTGGGGTGGTTTGGATTCAGAACCTGACCTTTTCTTTAGTGAGAAAGTAGTTTGTGCGTTGGCTTAACGATGTCTTCAAAATCACTTTGGGTCTGTCATTTTACTTGCTTCTTTTGTGACTTTAACAGGCTTTAGAACTTTAATTAGCAACGCTGACCTAATGAAATTTATGAATTCACATTTGACAAAATCTTGTTTTAAAGCAGTCTGACGTAAGCAATATTATTAGTCTGAGGTAGTCAGAGGGGAAGGGGTGTGTAATTGCTGCAGTGCCTAGATTTCTAAGATGTATAAACATATTCATGTGTTTAAAGCTTAGCTCCATCTTGTACCACCCTTTGAAGATGCAATAAAGCTGTGAGAAAACAGTTGTACCTCCCACCTCCACTGCCATCTGGGATACTAATTAGGCCAGCAGAGCTAAGTACACAGAAATAGGGTTTCGGTGATGGTGTATTCTTGGCCCCTTCCCATGCACAGAGAAGCTGTGTAGAATGCCTTTTTTTTTTTTTTTTACAAAATCTTGGTCAATGGTGACTTCATTGGTGAGTAACACATTCATATGGGCCCACCACCTGCAAAGCTGGGTGTGGGGTTCTGATGAACTGGCAGAAGGGGAGTAGTTGAAGGCCTTTGATGGACTGAACTCAATTTATGAAAACAAAGTGGAATGTCACCTGTGGGGCGTTTCAAACTAGATATACTTGGGCCTCTGGATCCAAACACGTGAAAAGGGGCTGGACTCATTTCTTTTCTGTATTTGCCCAGACGTTGCGTTTACATGCACTTGAATAACCAGATTACGTGGAGAACATGTTTACATGCGCTGAAGTATCTTGGTTACTTAAAATCGGCATATACATGCAGCACGTCAATAATCATATGTCTCTGCTGCCACTGATGTTATTTTAGAACCAGTGCCTTCTTACAAACAAAGCAGAGCTTTCCCTCACAGTTCAAAATCCAGTGAGCTCCACCTGGGGACTCCATAGTCCAGCTGAGGGACTCAAATTAAGATGGAGGTTTTACCTCGACTCGCTTTAGTCACTACGGGAGACTCATAGAGTAAAAACAAACAACTTGGCAATATTTGTTTTTTTTTCTAGACACATTGGAGCCAGCAGAAGACAATATTTCAATTTAGGCACAGCTGAACTCCTCGACCACTATTGTGTGGGAAGAACTAACAAGGGAGTATTAAAAAAAACAAACAATGATTTATACTGTCCAGCTTCATAATGTGTTGGCTTCACGATTGTTGACGATTTATAAGTGATTGATTGTTTGATGTCGCACAGTAGAAAGAAATTGTACCCCAGGGTATTTAAAAATGTAGTTATTAGGCAGCACAGTGGAGAGAGCTAAGAAACGTGTGTAAAGAGAGGGGAAGGAAAAACAACAAAAGGTTCCCATCCAGATTTGAACCGTGGATGCTGCAGTTGAAATGGCATGCGTCCCAGACCACGGACCCACCAGGACGCTCCACCTGAATGCATGGGTCGCCCTCATGTAGTATAGATCAACCTCTTTTTATGTTTTACTCCCCTTAGTCAGAACTTTGTATTCAACATAATTATCAGCGAGAGCTTATCTGCTTATTTGCTCACTGCTGTTTCCATTTCCATCTGTCCTGATACTTTCTCCACAGATAAGACCAACGCGCTGACGAGCCACACTCCCAGCAGCTCTGTGGAGGGTTCTCCTCACAGGTCCGAACCTTCAAAGGTAAAAACCGGTATTTGAGGGCACTCCCAACCTGTATTGCTCTCACAAAAAACATGTTGCGGGGTGTTACCGAGTATCACTTGCACTAATATACTGGAGTTACAGAAAATGTCTTTCCTGAGCATAGCCCAAACTTTGGTTGAACAAATGTACACCCCAGAAAGACAAATGGAGTTTGGTCAATCCTGACAACACGCCACTTAGAATAGGATAAAGACAGTAAGTCACCACACCACCACATGTCTATGTTATTGCAGTTATATTTTTTATTATAATGAACTCAGCTTATGTATAAAACACTTTTCGGCAGAAAACTCTCAGGTAACAGTGTCTTTTGAATTCATCAAAAAGAAGAGTTTATGTATCTTTAAATTGATCATTTAAAAGTAAACTATACAGTATATCATTTGTAGGAAATGAGACAAAAAGGCACCAGTATGGTACTGCTAGTGGACATTTCCTTTAACTGCAAGTATAACTGACTGATCTATTTGTGTCATTGGGCTTTTACTGTGATCTTTGGCTGTAAGGATCCTTTAATCAGAGAGATCTACTGTATATGGTACCTCATTGCTGATTACTGTTGACATGCGGCATGCATAATGACACATGCACAAAAACAAGAACTCAACACCCGTAACAGAGCAGAGTTGTCTCTATTTGAAACACTTTGAAATCAGAACCAGCTTCTAAACCTGGTGACCTCAGCTCTAACCCTTAACCTTTGGCCCGTCAGGAAAAAGCTCCTGCATCTACAGCGGAGACGGAGGAGGTGGTGGCTGCCAGCATGGAGCCAAAGCTGACACCAGAGGAAGACTTCAAGGCTCGCCGGTTAGAGGCCATTAAGACTAAGGCTCTGGAAATTGAGAAGGTAGTAAGATTTGCTCCACGAAACGAGCTAGCGTCTGGGAATTCTCTTGACACTTTGTTGCTTATGCCATAATATAACGTCTCCATTGTCTTTGTATGATCTGAACCTTTCTCTATTAGTATGACTGGGCCTTTAATACACTGCACAAAGCTTCATCTTAACCAGGCACCAGCTATTACCGAGTTCTAAAATCTTATTTATTTAAAACAAGTGGAAAAATCCTCCCCACGGTGAGATTGTTTTTATGTTCACATTTTCTTCATGATGAAGGAGCAACATGTTTTATTCTGTCTTGTTTCAGATACAGACAGTCGTTTCAAAAAGTCCAGACTTGTCTCACCTCATTGGCATTTTTTTCTTGTTCAGCCTTTGTAGTCTAAGAGACTGACCCATGATTGACTCTTATACACCACACCTGACGACTCTTAATTTCCTGAGTCAGGGTGGTTACACGGGACATGGGCACAGGTCAGGGAGTGTGTCAGTGGGCAGTTGTTAAGGGAAACTAAAGAGGTTCCCTACAGTATTGAATAACACTTTGTTAATTTTGTTTATATAAGAACATCTATTTTTACACTTTATCTGAGACACTGTAGCCCAAAAACTGATGTTCCTAATGGGTTGACCTTATTGTGTGGTTACCCCACATTAGATGTGTGGGCTTTACCCTGATCCTGAGGTGGGTCATGTATCCAGACAACCCTTTTAGCTCGCTTTATGATGTGGCTGAGAGCCAAGGGGTTGATGTAAAAGGTGTATAAATGTGCCTTGGCTTGCTACGGGTAATATTTAAGAAACCCTGTATTTGAGAAACATTTGTTGGTGGAGAAAAGGAGGATAAGTCAGCAGAAAAGTCCTTAGCACCTCGGGTTGTGATGTCTCTTGTGACCTGCTATTTGAAGTTGCACTTTTTTCCCTCCCCTCCATCGCTCTGCTCTACAGTGCCACTTATCTATTCCCGTTAAAGCAGGGCAGGAATTGCCCTGCAGGATGCGGGCCACCCACAGTGTGGTACGTCTCTTGGCATTAGCACACACATGCTTACCCTGCCATTTCCAACTGCTTCTACAGACGTGGTGAGAGGTAGAAACCTCTTCTGTGTCTTTACTGTAACATCTGCCACAGGCTCAGTTAAACACACACACTGATCCATCACTGTTGTGGATTGCCAGACTGAGCAGATCAGGTAGTGGGCAGAGCTGGATCTCAGACCTCCTTAAAGTGGTTTGAAGGAACGGCTCCAATTCACAGCAGTTAGTGTGAAACAAGCTTGTCACATACACCAAAATGAACTACTCAATCCTTTTTTTATTTGTCTTTTCTAAATGGGCAATTTTTGTTTTTGATCAGCAAGGCCTTAATACTGTGTGTACAACTGTGTTAGCATGGGGCCGGATCAGTTGGGAATGAATTCGTCACACCAGCATAGCTCATTGTTTTTTGGGGCCAGATCTTGTCGTAATGCATACTTTCTGTGGGTGTTTTAAATTTAATTGAATTAGAAACCTCAATCAAATTTATTCATACAGTAAACGTCCTTGCACATGACACGACTTCTCATAAGATGTTTCAAAATGTAAAATTATTTCGTTACAGACGTAATGACCAGCATGCAGTTGTTTTGTAAACCTTCATTACAATACCTCATTCTCTTTCTTGTGATGCAGCAGATGAGCAATGGAGCCGTTTATCATTCTTGGGACCGACCACAGAACAAATGTGAGCATGTACAATAACAGCAACGTAGGAAGCCAGAATTTAGCTAAGTGTCTGGGAGTGATTTTCAAAGAAGTCCATTCATCATCTCAATCAGTACAAATGAAACATATCCATTTCAACTATTAGCCCCTCCATCGAGAGGTCCGGTTTTCAGCTTGAGTGATTAAAATGGCTCTTTTAATATCCCCCTAATGTGTACCAGCCCTCAAGCCATTACCCTACTTCCCTTATTATGCCGGACCCCTGCCTGCATCAGCGCTCATTTGAAAAGTGGCTCACTAAATGTCCAAGTGAGTGCCTTATGTATAATTTCACTCAACCCCTCCCCCCCCAACTTCACATCACCCCCAGCACCCCCACCCCCTGGTACCCCAGCGCACACTCCTGTCAGTATGTTCACAATTTGGACCTCCACAAACATCCGATTTGGGCAGAAGCCCACTTTTTAAGGCTCCTTCTTAAGGCCCCTAGTGTTTCTGTTTCTCTTGGGGCTACAGTCCGTCCTGTGTGGCCCCTTAGTATCAGGCTTAAAGATCAGCTCATGGCTCCCACTGCAGGGAGGGAACTTAGGCAGAAACTCAGGTCAAAGCGCCCTTCCTGTTTGTTCAAGTAACATGGGAGTTTTTACGAAAATTAGAGCCTGTTCGAAAATCACCCTATGATTGTTCAGTGCTGTAATAAATGTGGAGTGATGCTGTTTATCTCACACAAATGTATATGCGCAGTCATGTGCATGGAAGCACGTGATAGCTCACAGTCTTCTAAGCTCCAGAACCATAAAGGGAAATCTCCTCATTGAGTTCAGAGTTCATTATGAGGCCACATTTTCCAACCCAAGTGTGTAAAACTTTCTGTACAGGATATAACGAAGCGAAAATGTAATCACTGTCAACAAAGGCTGTAGCTTGGGAAGAGTTTAGTAAGGTTTGTTTTGGAAGATGGCAAACATAATCAACCCTAAGTGATTAGAGGAGTACTGGTTTGTGGGACATACATCACATGATTCCTCTCACATCTTCAAACCTGGAACCAATTTTTGCCTCTACTAAATAATGCTCACAATGTTTATCAAAGGCGAATCTGTGGTGTGGAAACCCAGCTGAGTATAAGGTTGTGTAATGTTAAATTAAGATTATATAAGAAAGGTTTCAGAAACGTCTAGGAAGGGACGGCTCGTACAGTACGCAGACGGAAGGAAACCTGTGTTGTTAAACGGAGTTGACCCTTAGCTCAGCTGGCCACACGTGTCGTGCGTCTCTCGCTTACTTGTGGTCGGGGCTGAAGACTATCATTATGTGGGGCCTTGAATTTGCTTGACATGATCTGCAGACATTAAATCATCAGCCTGAGTCCAAACATCTCCCACAGTCTGGGGTATTTCTGTTGGAGTTTACGTGACTCGCCTTCCTCGGTGTGTGCACAGTGCATGTTGTGATGCAGCGATAATAACCTGTATTGCTGCCATAGTCATAATAGTTATTTTACTCTACCATAACGTTTGATAAATGTTCCTCTGTAACCGGAGCGAACAGTGTTCCAAATGCTGTAGCGCAGAATGTGAGTTAGGGATGCGGGAATGAACAGATAGGTGTGCAGCAACTATTTGAACATGCTGTAGCTAGTACAGCAGGGGAATTATCAGGGGGAGATGGAGAAATGAAATAAAAAAAAATAAGCCATGTACTGGAGTGATCTAGAGGCTGGAGGCATTGCAGTTTTTTGATATCATTTAATTAGCAGGTAGAACAGAAAATGAAGACCCTTAAAGTTTGGTGTGTCTAATTTTATAATTTCACATAACTTGATTTTGCCTACTTCAGCCCTAGTCTGACACGCAATACATTTTGCACCTGGGATTTTTCTCTTCCCAGCAGGTTATCTCAAATAGCCTCTTTTTTAGCCGTTTGCTTTTTACAACATGGGACCACTCTTTTGCTTGAAAAAACAGCCTGTGGTCTCCATATTGTTCCAAGCTGAATGTCATATTGTTTTTGTACCCTTGACCTTTTCTGTGTGTTTAAAACACCACCCAGCCGAGCTCCCTCCCAGATTTTGATGGAAAAGATCATCTGGATACTGACTGTAGCAAAGTTCTTGTTGTGCTCAGATATTGTAGACTCACGGTCCTATTTTCTTTTTCCTTCCCTTCCCCGCCGGCAGTCACATACTTCAGTGAATCATATATTGCTCAAAACCTTCATGGAATCCTCATCAAGCACAGTTAAATCATGTGACAGTGATGCAATGAATTTACAAAACCTCTTGTGATCACTATACAAATTGATGGATACACGATCATGAGTTAGCCTAGATACACATTATGCAACGTGTATCTAGGCAAAGAAACAGCAGTTGTGGTTTTAATTTTCCCCATAACTGACAGAACCCTGGAACGTAGCCTTTTAACCGGTTAACCTCACATTCTGCTCAAGACTGGACCCTGATTTAAGTTGACAGGTAGCGTTTTTCTTTTCAAAGTTACCAAAGCTGATGGCTTGTGTTTTATTGCGTTTATCAGACGGTTAATGTTTGATGAGACACTCATTTTGTTCTCCAACTAAGGTCTGCACAGCCACATTCCTGAAATGGTTATGTGGTCTGAGCGTAACACAGGTATACAGTTCCTCTAAGGAAGCTGCAACTGTTTGATTAAATCACTACCTTGAAGAAGTAGGTCATATATCTCAATCTAAAGACTGACTGTTTTCCATATGTTGAGGTGATTACCTACAGCTGATTATGAAATATAAAGCTATTATTATTATTATCTGTACAAATAGTTGTTTTATATGAACCTGTCTTTGTTAGGAGACATCTATCTAATCTTTATTAGTAACTGGATTTGATTTCTTACTTGTAGTGGCTACGAGTGGTTCTTTTAAGCCAAATGGAAGCTTTCTTTCTGCCCCAGTATCTCTAATTTGAGGAGAAAGGCAATCTGGGCTGCATTAACTCAACCCTGGAGGACCCCAATGTCCCAGAGTGCTCCTTGACAGGCTGGTGTAGCCCTAGACCTCTTGGTGGCTTCAATAGAGGGCCCCACATTTAGCCTTTTCTCCCCAGGTGATAAAGATGTTGTGAGCTCGCACCTGGGACTCTTAATAAAGAACTTAACAGCCGTTTTGGGTCAGCAGTAAAATCTGAGAGGGATGTGAGAGCTTGTTACAATGTGGTGTGAAAGAATGCTACAGCACCAGCACCAGTGACACCTCATGTCCCTTTTGTTATGGCCGGACATGCAATTGAATAGGCTCGCATACACACATTTTCACACCTGTTTCATGGAATACACCAATTTACCAGAACTGGGTTCAGTAGGTTCACAGTTAGGTGTTGATGTCAGATAGAGTTGCTCACTTATTTGTGAGATCAGGCTGATAAATAACATCAATAAATTACTAAATTCTAAAGTATGCTGATTTCCTTTAATATACTGTTTATTCTGTAACTGTTCTATTTGCATATAACAAAAACAAATATGTACTTCTAATCTGTTACTTTGACAAGCAAAATGTGTGTGTGTGTGCTCAATGGGCAGAACTGTGTAACACAACCTGCTAACTTGTTAGATTTAGCAGTGATAGCTTTCATAGCTGTAACTGCAAATGTGAAAAACACATTTTACTAAACAAGCAAGCTATAAGCACCATTTCCTCTTCTGAATCATAAACAAACTAATTGCAATTTTGCAAAACACGGGGCTAGATCACACTCTAGTTGAGTGACAAGCCTATATTTTTAGGTAGGATCAGATGGGAAACACAAATTTATATTGACAAAATGACATGTAAACGTGTTCTGGGCTTTGTTTTTCTACACTTCATTGAATGATTGTGAATATTGACATTCCCGATTGTTTTATGTGCAGCATTACAGGCAGGACTGTGAGACATTTCGCACAGTGGTGAAGATGTTGGTGGCCAAGGAGCCCACTTTGGATAATCTGCTGCAGGCTCCACTGGATGAGAACCTGTCGGAGATCAAACAGCGCTGCCTAGATGCCCTTAGGCACTTTGTGAAGGAGCTGGACGAGGTATTAGAGTAGCCAGACACCTCTGTGGAAGCCACCGGTCAAAAAACAATAAAGTGACAATATATCTTAAAATCTTCTTTTTGAAATAAGTAAGACATTGTCTCAGTGGATTGAAGAATTTAATAATTTTTTTCTAAGGTTTTTGACTTGTTTTATTTGAATTATGTTATTTTATCAAATAATGATAACAGCGATTGTTTACAATTTTTATTATTAACAAGATAGGATAGGATATCCAGTGCCTGTAGAGGTGACACTTTTCTACTTACTGAAATATAAATATGATTTAAAACTCAATGCTAGATCCAATTATTGTTAAAATGGATATGCTGTTACAGTAAAATACCTATAGTATTATGAATTAAATACACAAGATAAAGATCCTATGAAAGACTGAACAATTAAAATTGAAATATTATGTTCAGTTGATTACAGATGCCATTTTAAATTAATAAAGGTTAAAAGTCTGATCATTGAACAAGCTAGATGCTCGGTCTTATTGTTGAATCCTACTGATCAGCACTAGCAGAAAGAATGACAGGAAAGTTTCATTATTTTACTATTACAACCTTTTACTCAGTCTTTAGTGATATGTAGTGTATTGTGCTTCCAGCTGAGGCTGAAAGTGCAGTTAACCCCACTGTAACACTAGTATTCTTGAACCATTAACAAAGGGTCCAACTCTATATGGTATTTTAAAGTGCAGCACAATTTTTTACAGAAAAGGCTGACTTTTTATATGTTTCAGTTATCAAACAGCTTGTGAATGATATTTAATTTTTTTGTTAAACATTTGTAAATAAAAGTTGGCATTGAATTAAATTACGTCTGCTCTTGTTTTTTTTCTGCACAAAAGTATTTCATATATATAAAATACAACACAAATCATGATATATAGATATTTTTATTATCATCTATCTTAGCCTTATATTCCAGTTTGTACATTTATACAGATTACAATGATTTGCTTACAATAGTGACCCATAAATACACCACTCAACCAGGTCTTTTAATACACACTGTGTTTCTTTTTTGTTAGCTCTGCACAAGCTGGAAGAAAATACATTTGAAGAGCTTGGGACAGAGTCAATTTGTTAACACCCTCATGGAAAAACAGCTCTGTACCAACTGCCAATAGTTTGTTAATGCAATTTTGGTAAAAAGCATGTCACAAGCTCAAGGGTATAAAAATAGCCATTTGGGTTTTTTTTATTCTACAATATATACATTAATATCTTCACTGTTAAACACAGTTTAGATGGTGGTTTATAAATATGTTGTACTCAAATACTTTACTGTTACTTGACTGGCAGTGTGTAATACACATACACCTATGAGGATTCAGAAGAAGGACTTGTGTCTCAAACACCATGATAAATTGAGTATTGTGAAGCATTTAATAGCAAGCAGACTGTTATTGCATTTTAAACAGTGGACATGAGAGGCAAAGTTGAGTGGAGGAGCATGACCCAAAGCTGAGGATAGGAGTGTAGTAATGGAAGTCTATGAAATAATGCAGTTTTTCCCCTTGTGCCCTCTCTTCTTTTTGGACTTAGTCCGTTGGCCATAAGGAGGAGAGGACATGCCTGCCACAGGGCTGGGCAAGTCATCTGTGTAGTAGTGTCTATGGGGCCTGGGCTGAGGGATGGGCTGACCCAGAAAAAAGCCTTCTTCCTCAGAATCAGAGGAGGAAGAAGAGCATGTGGAGCACCAGTCGTCATCATCCCCATACAGCCCCAAGAATCTCCCCATGGCTGGGCCCTGTAACCTGTAGTCTGATATGGCCGCAGGATTGGGGTGGCCCTGGAAGGCTTGGTGCCCCTTGGGGCTGAGGGCGTTCCCTCTATGGTCCACTTTGTAGCACATTTGGGCCCTCTCTTTGGGTAGGAGGTTAAGAGCATTGTCAGAGCAAGACTTGCGACTGCGATGCCTCCTGTGGTGGTGATGGTGGCGACCAGAGTGAAGTTCCTGGCCCTGCTCCTCAAAGTGGTACACTCTCCGGCGAGTCCGTTCACTCATAGGTGGCTGGCGCACTGGGAGATCACAATAATGGCCATTGTCCACCACGTCATCAGAGAATTTGACTTGCTGTGGCCTAGATTGTGAACGTGTCCTCCTGAGGGCAGGGAGATTAGGTTTGGGTCTGTCCTCAGGCAGAGGAACCTCCTCTTCCTTTGGAACATTTTCCTCCACCTCCTCTTCCGGCTCAGATACAAGGCTCTTCAGGGAATTTGCACTTCTGTGTAACATAGAGGAGTTGAGGGTTCCCATATTACTGGTTTTCTCACAGTCTTCTGTCTCCAGTTCATGGAAGCCTTGCAGGGAATATACCAAAGGTCTATCTTTACTATCACCATCTAC
Source organism: Nannoperca obscura (assembly GCA_036024295.1). Classification (NCBI taxonomy): domain Eukaryota; kingdom Metazoa; phylum Chordata; class Actinopteri; order Centrarchiformes; family Percichthyidae; genus Nannoperca; species Nannoperca obscura. Next base: position 55,695 of record JAVQJL010045511.1, on the reverse strand, counting down.
TGAGGCCCCTGGAGAGGAGAGAGACATTTTTTTTTAAGTTTGCACATGGACTCAAGACTTTAAAAAACAACCATTGCCATCACAATAAAGATTATTTTCTAAGATCTGATGTATCATGTCATGTCTACTCACCGGTAATGTTGGACAGTGCCAGTGAGTCCATAGAGTCTCGGACACTCTGATTGGTCTTCTTAAACTCGTCCGTGATACACTCCAAAGAGTCATTATACCACTGTGGCTCCTCTCCCTGGAAGCCTCCTCCAACCCCATGATCCAGCTCCAACTCCTGGATTTTTCTGCAGCTTGCTGGACCCGGGTGGCTACCGTAGGCTGAGTCCCCTAGTCCATCCTGTGACTGGGCCCAGTACATGTCAGCCTGGTACTTCTTACTGGCCAGGCTCCCCCTTCCTTCTCCACCACCACTGCCAGCTTTTGAGGACTCCTGCTTAGACTTGGGATCCTTTTCAGCGATCCAGAAATCCCTGGGTCTGCAGTCACTGGCTTGCTGGAAGACCCCATGTTCCCCAAACTTTAATAGCAGCTGAGTCATGTAATCTTCATGCTCAGCCCATTCCTCCTCCTGGTCCTCAGGTGCCTCGGCCTCCTCACCACGTGCCCTCCAGAAATGCTCATCAGATAAGTTCATGTGGGCAAGCTTGTTGGTCAAGGTGTCATCAGCATTTCCACTGAAGCCAGGGAACTTATAGTTGACAGAAGGTGAGAAGAGGAGAGACTGTCGGCATTGGTCAGCTGAGCGACTGCTCTTGCCCATGCGCACACTGCGACGGGATTCACGTGAGCGTGCTGACTGGAAAGCAGAATCAGAGGAGTCAGAGGCATGGACATCTTCCCCGAGACTGCAGGCCTTGGAGCAGTAAATACGGCCCTGGTGTGGCAGGAAGGGGCAACCCAGTAGAGAGCTCTTACACTGGGCACAGCTGAAGCAGCTCTCAGTGGCATGCCAGTGGAGGCCGTCATAGGTCATCTGAGCATGATCAACACCTGGAAAAGCGGGAAAGTTGAGATGGTTAGCAATACTACTCGAAAGGCTAGACAATCATGACAGTTTTTTTTTTTTAGTCTAGGTCTATCATCTTACCAATATGTTCTCCACATGCCTCACAGTACTCTGCATAGAGAGACTCAAAGCAGCCACAACAGTATGGTCTGCCGTCCTTCATGATATAGCGCTGGCCCCCAAGAATTGTCTCACATTCAAAACAGGAGAAGTGCTTCATGTGCCAATGGCGGCCCTCTGCCTCTGTGCACTCATCAGCAAAGATAATCTGTAGACACAGATGAACACTGGATCAGAAAACAAATCTTTGGCCTTCCTGGTTGTCATCCGTATATATTCATGTTGGATTAATTCAAGACAGTGGAAATATAAATTAAATGTTATTGAAATCCCAGAGAGATTTTGAAAGGCGATAAACTTCAGACTGTATGTTTTCTCTTAGTATTTCAGTCTCATGGTTTTACCTCATCGCAGGCTGAGCAGCGTGGTTTGAGTAACTCAGCATGGTGTCTTCCACAGTGGATCTTTCCATCATGGTAGAAGTAGATCAAATCCACCAGCAGCTCACTACATGTGGAGCAGGCAAAGCACGCAGGGTGCCAGCACAGCCCAGGGCCCGCCCTTGAGGTGAACACAGCCATTTCCCCACCGTTGATGTTTTCACCACACTGCAATATGCAGACATAATCACATGGTTGATTATAACATCCTGTAATGACTCTTAAATTGCACATTAGCTGTTAACATCATATGCTTCCAATTTCATTTGCCCTGTTGATAAGGGGATAAATATGTGGCCCATCTGTGTGTGCTAGCCCATTGGGTTCTCTTAACTGCAATCCCAGAGTGGCCAATTTGTTTTTCTTTCCTGACATGTCTTTGTATAATATGAGGACATGACAAATCAACAACAGTGACTGCATGGGCAGTTAAAAAGAAGAAAACAATAGAAAGCATGGACATTTAGTGCAGGGCTGTGAGTGTTTTGACAAAGTTTATGGGCACCCACTGGCTGCTCAACAATCATTGTAAATACTAATTGAAACACTGTCATGTGCCACTCCAAACCACTCGGCGTAAAATACTTTTTAGTCTGCATTGCTGTAAATCCAGCATGTGTTTTAGGAATCTTTTAAATAGCATGGCTGACACTGACATCTTTATTTATAAGTTTCCCTCTGGGTTTAAGCTAAAAATGTATCCAGATTAGCCAAATACCAATCAAAGAGATGTACAGGGGACCGGCAACAAATTGTTTTTTCAATTATATAGTTGGAATATGGGCTATACTTCATAGCACAACCACTCTCCCAGTCCTCTTCATATTTACAGTTGTAAATAATACATGCACAGGGAACGTACATGCTCACAAATGCTGTTCAGAAGATTGCGGGGCAGCAGTTTCACTGTGCCCCTCCCCAGTGCTTCCTTCTTCCTCTGGACACTAAACATAATTAGCTCCTTCTTCTCCTCCTCACTGAGGGACTGGCAGTAACGCACCTGGGAAAGAAAGTGATAAATTATAGGTAAGACGTTTCATAATCACATACTTTTACATCAAGGGATGGGATTCCTTTTTTTTTTTTAAACCCAGCTGGGTGGGATTTGAATTTTGTTCAAGTCGTTCAAGTGACCTTTTCATATTACACCCCTTTAAAGATGCAATTCCAAGACTGTCGGCCACTAATACAAACTTAGGTAAGTATGAGAGAGGGCAGAGTGCATACCAGAGCATGCTGAACAAAGGCAACTCTTGACCCCCACTTGCCCTTCCTACACCCCCTACATATCTCCACCCACAGTCCCTGATTGAGAACATCATTTTTACAACAGGCCTTTTTGATGTTTCCCAAAGCCTTAACAAGAGGGAAAGCAGACGTTTACACAAACAAGGCCTGTGTTTAGAGTGAAATCAAGAGGACGGGCAACAAAGGAAGAGAGACAGCCAAGTCGAACTGTGGTGCCACTGCGGTGGTGGCATCACATAAAGCCTCTTTCAACCAGCATCCCTCTCTCCCGCTGAGCAGTCCTCGTAAAAAACCACTGCTATGACAGGAATCCTACTGGTGGGGGCTACCGGCAAACATCATAAAATCATCAAGTCGAAAGTCACTTTGTGCCCACACTACATGTCTACAAGATTGTGGGACAAAAATCCCCCAGCATGATGTCAACGTGAATGCCAAGAGCTCACATTATTGGGATGGCATGTAGATGGAGTGGCTGTTAACGCTGTGGGTTTAGCTGGCAGCAACAGATAGGTCTACTCAAACAGAATGGAACAGGAACAGGAATTTTATGATATGCATTTATGCATGTGCACACAAAATATTCTCACCTCATTATCATGCGGTGGAAGCTGGTAGAGGAGCTGTTTGATTCTGAACTTCTCTCCCGGACTGTTCACATATGGGATCTTATCCTCAGGCAGACAGGAGAAATATAACTGGACCTGGAGAAATCACGGCATGGAGTAAGGAGGTTAGGCATGGGAACACACAAAGCCAATTTAGAGACCCTGAAGATTAGAATAGTCTTTGGTGTCTGTGCTGATAAACATGTGAGAAACACTAAATATATCCCTGATGATGAGGCAAAAAACATTTTCAGTTGAACTGAAAGGTTCAATGAATCCCCACTCAAGACAAATGAAACCCATTCCAAATATAATATATTATTTCAAGAATGTGTGGTCATCATTCTGAACATATAGCTGTTTTTGGTCCCCAAGAAGATTTTTTTAAACCCAAATTCTCATCCATTGAATTGCAGCAATATATTATTGTTATGATTTTGGACAGAACAGTGCATATTTATGAACAAAAACCAGAGAACCAACACATTTATTTGTGATGGGACACATTCTTGGACAGCTGTTTGTAAAATGTATAGAAGACTGACTTTGTGGATTTTAAGTGTTTGCTTGAGTTTTTCCTAACTTCCAAATCAGCTTTATTTAAAAAATAAACACATAGCATGAATGCTCCTTGATGGCACTGGTGGAATCATTTTCTTCATCAATCAAAAAGTCAAAACAGGTCAACAGGTCAAATCAGTTTGAATGTTTATTCTTCCAGTCATATGCTTGTCTCTATAGGGACAGGACAAAGCAACCTGTCCCAGTGGCACTTTGACCCTTGGGGCTGACCACTGACAACTAAACTTTATGAGGGAGGGGCTATTACAGACGGCCAGATAAAGAGGTGGGATGTGCTTGTCTTATGTGTTGGGGGGGCTTGCTGCAGCTTTGGTAGCCGGGGGGGGGGGGGTTACAGCAATTTACCCTGACAATCAATCCAACGTTTGCCCCCCACCATAAATGATGCACATTTTCATGCTGCTATTACCCCTCATCCAGCTCCCTAGGGGCTGGGGAACCGTCAGCTATCACCCAGGCCCTATGTGTTTCTTCACTGTAATGATGACCCATAATACATGGCCCATTCAGGGCAATGGCTGCAGTAAAGACATTACAGTTGACCCTTGCATTTCCAAAACAAAAGGCTCTGTTTATTTGGGATTAAGGGTCTCTGTTGATCTCTTCATGCCCATCTCCCCCTCATTGCTTTTATGTGTGTTGTTTAACAAGGGAAGCAGGATGGAGAGATGTGGAGAAGAGAAGCACAGCAAGAAAAAGGGAGAGAAATGAAGGGAGAAGAGGGAAAAAAATTGGGAAAAGTGTCACACTGGCTGCCCCGCGGACACAACTAACAGCCCTGCCTGTGTTTGTGGAGGAGAAAGCTTGTTAAAAGACGGCCCCTTGATTCCTGATCCTGCCAGCAGCAGAAGGCTCGACCCACCATCTCCTCCTCTTAACAGATCTCTGATAATCACAAGCAGACTTTGCCATACCGCAGTTGTAAGTACACACATCCTGCCTGTAAGTGGCTGCCTGGTAAAGCATGACAAGTCTGCCTCAAACAAAGAGACCAAGCTCAAGGTTTATAAAATATGTTGTCTGTCCCATAGGTGCCATTATCCAGAGACTCTGCTTGGTATGTTATTCAGTAATGTGCTGAATGGCATTTATCTGGGCCAGGCAAATGGGCTAGAAGGGAGTTAAAATCAGGTCAGAGCTGTTTTTATTCTATGTCAGGAGAATATACCATGACACCATTATTAACTCTGGCAATTTGGGGAAATATTGATTTATGAACCAATGAAATAGGTACCACAATTAAAGAGAACAATAGCATGCTGTAAGTTTTCTTTGTAGACCAATTTCAAACTGAGCTGGCTTTTTTAAGCTCAGCTCAGAACAACTTCATGAATTTCATTAACAATAGGAATAAGAATAGTCCATTCTAAGTAATATTTTGCTCACCTGTTCAGGCCTAAGGCCAGGTGGTACCCAGGCGTACTCCTCCAGCGCACAGCCTGAGTCATCATCGGAGGTGGAGCTGCGTTGGAAGCCAGAGGTCAGCTTACTGACTTTCTGCTCCATCATCAAGTCTCGCTGGCGTGCCCCACCCTGGAAGCCAGCTGCCGACACTGCCACACTCGCCAGGCTCATCAGACTCTCTTTTTACTAGACAGACAAAGTGAAAAATTGAAGAATGGGAGGGAGGAAAACAAGAGGAATTGGGATGAGGATAGGAAGAGGAGGTAGGAGTAGTTGAAGTAGACAAGAAAACGAAATGTTGGTTAACACGCCATTACATCAGCAAATCCCCACATAATGCTATCCTCACTCCATCTAATCCAGCTTTCATGTCAAGGCCATTCCACTTAATGTTAACCACCAGCTGAATCACACCATCACTGTCTCTTTCATGAGGCCCACGGCCCCCCTCAAAAGCCCATTATGGTATCCGAGCAGGCTTTTCTTGGTTCACTTCTGGTGATGAGTCTACTTCATAAAGACACTTATAAAGAGAACTATACCCTTTCACTGCTATTATGGTGGCAGTTAAACATGTGTCTTCCTCATGTGGCTTTTGGGGATATAGAGACCATTAGGAAATTCCCAAAGCTTCATGAGGTGAAGTCCGATCTCATTACAGTGACAATAACAAGCAGTTAGCTATTCATAAATACGAAGTGGATTCAGAGTTGCTTATATGTACAGCCAGTCTTGGGCAATGTTTCACAGACCTCACATTCCTTTCCTATATTGTAATTCAGTTTGTCATCAACTTAAAAGCAAGAACAACACCAGGTCACTGGCTGTTTTAGGTTTCAACCTTATCTGTGGAACTTAGGTCTGAACAAGTCATCATTCAGCCTGTTGAGGCACTACGTCATACAATGTCCCAAGAGGCCACCACATGGGAGATGATGCTGGCTTGATCAGTTGAGCCTGAGGTCTGTATAAACACAGGCCTGGCCTTAAGACAGGGCCACCATATGGGGAATGTCTACAAGCCTGGTCTCTGCCTTCATCTCCCCTTTTTCTTTGGACGTGTTTGTTTTCCAACCTGCTGCAGCGAGTGTCTGATCATCCTTTCATCTTTTAGATGGACAGACAGGTGAAGGAGTTGGATAGGGAGAGATGGATAGAGGGGGAAGTGGATGGATGGGGTCAACTGATGCTCGGTTGGACACTGACAATGCAAGGAGATCAAAGACTGGCACATTGTTGATCTATGTGTGTGGTGGCCATAGTCACTAATGTTTTCCTACACATCCACACATTTGCAGACATGACTGTACTGCAACAGTAACAAAGATAGAAAGAAATTAAACCAGTGTATACATTATTTTTAAATGAATGCCATCTTCATTGTCTATAACTTCAAGTTACTGTATGTAAATTTTGCTCAGCAACAGCCACTCTGGACACAAATTATATCATCAAATCAGCCAAGTGATTCAGTAACATCTGCTAAATGTTATTGCTAAAGTTTAACACTAAGAAGAAGAATGTGTTTTTTGTTATTTTACAAGTCGCATAGTCGCTTTAAGTTATATATCAGCATTGGAAATTTGCAATGTGAGAAATTAGTGAATCTAGTTTTTTTTCTTTGTGAAGAATTTTATGAAGCAAAAAAAACTTTTTTGTTTAGGTTAATTAAACAACTACAAGCCTACTTTATGTCCTGAACTGCTGTAAGCTTTGCAAGACCAAGCAGACAGAGAGATGATGAATGTGTGTCCAGTTGTGGTAATTTCTCACAAGGGCCAGCATCCAGCAGCCTGGCCCTTACACCACCTCCCCCCCAAGCCTCCACCCCCTATGGCCGGCAGGGGCACCAAGGGCCGCGGAGAGACAGCTGAGAAAACCAGACACACTTGAGTGCAGCCTTTGAACACCGATGTCACAGTAAAGGGGCCAGAAAATCTGTGCGCTCTCCTGAAACGATACATATGCCTTTCTTTGTCTGGGAGCGTGCAGCTCCTATGCATACATGAAGAGGGAATGCACACATTTATGCTGAAGCCAACATTGACACAGGTGTGAAGACATATAGACACAGGCCACTCTGGACTAGGCTGGTCCACACACACACAAACAAACAAACACACACACACATACAGCAACATAAACACCCTGTCAGAGTCAGCTGTATGCTCATGTACCCTGCTTCTCTTTTAGTGACGACTCTTTCTGAGATACTGGCACACCACACCTCCTTTGGATGATTAACTGCTGCACACACGGCATGCCAGTCCAGGCAGCTACTGGCCATTCATCTCAACTCATCTTACTCGAGGACAAGTCAGCCCTCCTGTCCTCGCCACTGCCAACGACTAGCATGCCCTCCTGCCTGCCCAGTCAAAAACTCTCAGAGTCAGTCAGTGGATTCATGGGTTTTTTGGGGGGAATTGGTGCCTGCATTGTAGCACAAAGTGTCAAGGTAGGGGGAGTGGCTTATGACACATCCCATTAAATTGCCTGATGTCCTGAACAATTGCGCCTTTGTGAAGGAATCCACTGAAGGCTTGTCCCATCAAGAGCCTGTTTATCTCCCTTTAAGTTTTTTTCTCCTGAAGATGTGGTGTGTTATCCCTTTATGACAGTTAACACCCTTAAACCCAGATAACCTGTCTTCAGATGAGCAGGAGGGGGGGCAAGAAATAAGACACTCTCTTGTTCTATTCACATCTATTGACTTGCAAATGAGACCAAAATAACCTGCAAAAATGTGGCCTTGTTTGAGAGCAGCTTGGGTTTCACGTGAGAGATTGCTAACTATAGGCAGGTTCAGTCAGGAGCCAAGAGACTCCAACTTCACAGCCTCACATTTTAATCGGGCACAGACTCAGTCATGCACTGCATTTGTTAGAAAGATATTTACTTTCACATGTTGGCTAAGTCTCCGTGAGGATGTATCACACAGCCAAACCTGACTCACAGGAATGTCAGGCTTGAAGTTAAGCCAGGAACGCAAATAGGAAGAAAGGATGTATACGGCTTGATGTTAGGAAAGCTCCTTTCTCATACAACCACATCTGGTTGCATGCTAATTTTTCCTTTAGATGTCATGCAGTTCATTTCCTCCGACTTTGCCCCAGAACGCTTCCTTTACTTTCTGAATGACAGAAGCACTGAGCCAACTAACCTAACCATGCTTATACTTACTTGCCAAGTCACTGACTCATCACTTGTTTTGGCTTTTCAATTTCTTTCCCAACAAGGGACCTACGGTTTGTGTGATCAGTTTTTACTCTCCCCCTTCTCACTGTTCCACTCCCCTTGCCCTGCCCTCCTCCCACACTAGCCAGACCCCTGCAGTCCTGAATGTTTAACAGCCCCTCACTCTTTTGTAAAGGTGCTTGTTAACATGGCTTTGGGAGCTGCAGGCCTGCATATCTGACTGATCTGCCCACAGAGGGCCAGAGGGTGGTGGGGGTGCTGTCAGACTGAGGCTAAAATGGGGTGACCTGACATGTATGAAAATGTTAATGTGTCTTGCTCCACAAAAGAGATGAACTGTAGGTCAAAGCAGGTGAAAGATGGAAGCTGGAACACATGCTTGCTTTGAATGGTTTTCAGTGATTGAAGGTTTAAAAACATCCCACAAGATATTCAGAATGAATGAAGAGGCCTGTGTTCTAGAAAAAAAGTACATAATGTCTCCGATAGTCTTGTTGAACAGAAAGTTATATTCCAACAAGCTCTTTATAACAGGAGCTCAGCTGTTAACCACAGTGTAATGTTATTTATCACGTTGTGGAATCCAACAGGACCATATGCTGTGGCTGGGCATACTTAAAGAGTATTCACATCACTTTAAAATCTAGACATTGTAGCATTGGATTTAGAACCCTAGAGAGAGTGCACAGGAAAAATAAGCAACTACTGGACTGAATTACTGTCTATATTCCTCTAGGAAGTGGATGATAGACATGCACACAAACCAACATACTGTTCTCTGTCAGTTTGGACCGAACCAACATGTTTAACTTGGCTCCTGCGAGCTCAGCAGCGCAGGATAAGCTCTACTTGAAGAGAAAAACAAGATTTTCTGTTCATAGTCCCTGCTTACTTGAGCTTGAACTCAGACAAATCTGTTTTTCAGTCAGGATATGTCTTAATTTTAGAAAAATATACAGCATGTTCTTCCTCCCTGCTATCACTGTATACAAAAAATATCTTTAAATCCCAGCCTGTCAACTGTTGGCACTTAATATGTTTTAATATCTTTAAAAAAAACTAAAGTGATCTAACAAACTAACAACGTCACACTGCAGGTCAGATCAGATTGGTTAGACAATTTTGTGAACCAGCAGCCTCACATGTAAGTAAATCAGCATTTAAAGGATACATTTGCAATTGAGCAATCCAATAAACCAACTGGGCATCATAAAATCAAGAACTGAAATACAACTTAAGATGTTCATTCATGGCATTTCTGTCTGCAGACGATGTGAATGCTATCCACTTGGAAATGCCATGGTGGAAATGCTGCTGGAAAGTCTTGAGTGTGGCTGACAAGAGGCACAGAGAGGAGCTCGGTTTATGCAGTGTTGAGGTGCTACATGGCTGGAGTTTGGTCAGCTTAATGAGGCCTCCTTTCATGGCTGGAGGAGTGTTTTTCCAAGACCAAATGGATGGGAGTGACATCCCCAAAGAGATCTACACCATGGAGACCACCTGCATGCGCTGGGGAGACTGAACTTAGACTCAACACGCACGTGCTGCTGTCACATAGCAGACATCAAACACATTTCCATCCCTGTAAATTCAGTTTGCAGTATAAGGGACCTAAAATAAACTCTTTGAACGTTGGCACCTATTCACACCACCTCAATGGGAAGAAGTCTTTCTGATGGCAGATTTTCACTTAAGGATCAGAAGTTGCACAGAGCTACACGTGATGTGCTGTATGTCTTGTGAGTCATGCACAATACAGATTAATACGTAAACCACCCTCCCCTTGAAGTAAATAATAATTTTTTTTTAAGTTTTATCTCTGCATCAGAGTCAAAGAAACTTGTTTCATCCAGTGCCAAAAGACAGTTCAGGATGCGTTATGGTGCAACATTTTTACATCTCCACTTGTAGTAGTTTTTATTCAGCCTCACTACAAACAAAGTCCTCTAAACTCCAAATGACATCTTCAGTAATTTCACTGCCGGTCTTACCTCAGCGTTGGTCAACTCTCCTGAGGCAAGCAGGAAAAAGGATCTTATCACCACTATATCCAGTCCTAGATTCTTCTCCAGCCTCTGGGCTCCATATCTATGCAAGATCCTCAGCAGTCAGCCTTCTCTATCAGAGCTGTCAGCACAGCAACAGCCCATATCAAAGTTAATACTGTAAAAAGTCAGGGAGATGTCTGTCCGAGTGCGTGGGAGAGAGTGTTTGAAGGGGTGTGTGCGTGTACATGGATGGCCAGATGGTCATCCCTCTCTTGTCTCTCTCACCCAGCACTCCTCTTCCTTCTCCCTCTCCCAACCCAACCCTCTTAACCTCAGTCCGGCCCCTTAACCTCAGAACAGCCAGTCACGGCAGAATATGGAAAAGCGAGGCGTCTCTTCTCCTCTGACCCTCCCATCGTACTTCAAACATATGCTTCCAAATGAGAACCACCAGCACAGCTAACAGCTCACAGGAACTGTGCTTTTAAGTAGCACATCAGTGATGGCAGACCTCGATTTACCACACTGACCGCCCCATCTCCACAACAGCTTTCACATGACATCGTCTTTCTCCTTTCCTATCAACAGCTCAAAGATGTGGGGAAAGTGGTGAACGTTACAGTCAGGCTTTGGTTTATCTGGCGGTTTGTCTCTCTTCTCTTGCGCGCTAAAATGTCACTAAGTTACAGAGAGCTGTTTGCTAACTACAGCTTTGATTATAGAGTGATTGTTGGATCGAGTGAACAAAAAGATGCTTTATTTATCCCGCTGTGAAAAATAGCTTCCTACCATCTACAACATCCTGGCTTAGCCTCACATAACCCTATGCTTTAACTGAAAACGATGTCAGCAAGTCAAAATGAGAGCAGCTATCAGGCCTTTAACATATGAATCACAAAAGGCCTATATAAAGAAATGACTTTAACCACAATGCTGTTATTATCAGCTTTAACATTGTCTGAATGAGGGTTAAAATGTCCAACAGCTCAACTTTGCTAAGTCATGCAAAATGCACAATGTAGCTATATTCTAAAATTGTACTGTAATGTAAAGTTAAACTAAATAGTTATATATATTAGGAGTCACAGTCACCAAAATGCTACAGAGACTACTTGATACAATTAGGTCACAGCCCTAATTCAGTTGTATCTTCATATCCCAAGCAAAAGAGCTCAACACTACATGGCTAGCTTTGGCTAATATCCAAGCTTTCTGTTTGCCTTCATCATGTACTGGTTTGACAGGAGCTAAAATCATAGATGGGTTCTACAAAACCCAATGTACATAGCGGCCCATTCAGTGAAACTCCTCAAGAAGAAGATGCAGTTGATCTCCACCTCTCCTTCACCTCTGCAGGAATGTCAGAGCGGGATTTTTTCCCTGTTGTTCAGGTCAAACTCTGGGCAGTTGCACCTTTTGCATCCTTTTGTGGTTGTCTGGATGCAAAGTCATAGTGTTACTTTCTTCCACAAGGACATGTTTTATAGTGGACATAAATGTGTCCAAGAGAAGTAAAAAGTTCATTCTTTTTCAGCACAAGGTTAATCTTTTAAACAGCTAGAATTGCTTTCTTTATTAACATTATAGAAGCTGCTTAATCATCAGCACTGTGGGGTTTCAAATGGAACAAGCACTACAGAATTGTTGATTTAAATGCACAATTCTGCCTATTATTTGATCATTTAAGACAAAGCCACAATATGTGCAACAATAGTTTGGCTGATATGTTGAACTGTAAAGCAGAACATCATTGTCTACATGCTTACTGGTAAGAAAACCTTCTACTAAGCATGTATTGTATAATCAACATATAAGCCAAAAGGAAGGACAAAGACACAGCCACTCATTCTTTGTTTAGCTCACCAGTGCATGACTGACAGCATGTGACTTAGAGGCACTTTTTCCATCCTCTGCTCGCCCACACACCTCACATTCACACCATTATGTGCTAAAATATCGCAGAGTGCGCAGTGAATTGTAACCATCATTTCACTGTCATTTGAATAAGAAAAACACAGCTTACACAGGTTGATGTTCCTTTTGGTGAGAAGAACGTATGTTTCATCCAAAACACACTAAATTCATGGTTGATATTCTGGTTAAACAGACTAATATTTGGGTGCCTGCATGTTGCATGTACTGTAGGCGTGTGTGGGTGTGTGGACAAAGCAATAGCAGCCAAGGCCAGGGAGGAGAGGCACCCTTTCACAGCAAACCTCGGGCCTTTGTGCTCCTCAAAATGACTCTGCACCCTGCTCCATTAGCAATTCTTAGAGGGGAGGGGCAACACAGCATCCTGCCTTTTTTGGGGGGGGGGGGGGGACATTCATGAAATGCAAAGCTAAGATGGTAAACTAATCTAGACAAAAGTTACGGTGCCCATTCAGCAACGCAGGTGTGAGCAAACAGAACTATTCCAGATTTTCCTAAAATGTCTCTGAATTGTTCAATGCAACATTTGAAGCTTTAGGCAAACAGATGCCCTTCGTTACACACTTTCTTCTCATTTCAAAGTTGCAGGTTTTGAAGAAAGTTGAGTAACAGGTGTAAAAGTTTAAAGGAGCAATCGCAGATATGTTTGAAGTTCAAATGTGAGGGCCTCTTACACTCAAACTGCAAAATAGAATCAGTGGCCTTCGACAATGAACTAAGGTGAGGTCAACTATTTAAAGGCATCTGTGGATTATCTTTAGTCTCTCAAACGGGAGCTCATCCAACTCTATAGTTAGAAGTAGCTGGCTGCACAGTTCAAGGTTTGCCTCAGCTAGTTAAATAATATTAAGTTGGACAAGTCATGCATCCCTGACTCTTGACCTTAGAGAGCACAAGATGACCCATAAATCTATGGCCCCGGGGCTTTACAGCCTATTCCCCTGTCATAGTCACAACGACCTGAACAGCACCTAACACCTGGTTTGCACCTTTTCACCGCTGTAAAAAAAAATAAAAAACACAAAAAAACGCCCTCTGCTAGCGGCGAGGTAGTCCGTGACCAGCATGCCCTGACAATGACAGGACAGGGATGATCATCAACAGAACCAACGCCCGACGATAAAGCTGCATTCTTCTCTGGTCCAAACACGTCTTTCACTAAAAGGACCCATAAAACAAAGCGTCTAGTCAAAGTTGAATGCGTATCTCACAGTAAGCATGTAATACCCACGTGATACACTGTGTAGAGACGGACATCATCATGAATTAAAGTCTAAAGTAACCTGTTTAAACGAGACAAATTTGAGTTTTAAGAAATGCCATAAATTGGGGGTAGCAATGAGGGCAAAGGGAAGGTCAGTCTCTAACTTACCATCACTGATGACCATTGTTTAGAACAGCTCTCACTGGTGTGTGAGCTACCTTATAAAAAGTAGGCATTCTCAAGGTTTAAATGACTTGACAACGGGTATTAGCAGGACACAGGCCCAACAAAAGCCTCAGTTATAAAGGCCAATAAAAGTCTATCACTCTACTGTAACAACAATCCTTTTTATGCCTTGAATGAGGGAGGGAAAGGTCAACTGGTGGAGCAGTCAGCGCATTGATATTGACTTAGCTAGATTGGCGCTGACAAACTCAGGTCAGACTGTGGGCTTGTTAGCCCTATAACCCTCACATAACCCCTTTTACTGTTTCACTCTGACACATTGGAGGCAGCTGAGGGCAAGGCTTAGATCTAAGCTTAGTTTCTGACAAAAGAAATTTGTAAAAATTAAAAGAGAAATATCTACTCACTTGACACTTGACCTCACCAAAGATCATGTGTTTCTCAAGACCGCTGAATAAATCTAAAGGAAAAAAGGAATGGATTCAAGATTTACTGGACTAAATTGGTAATGAGATATGGTTACTTCTGAACTTTTCAACTCTGACTGAAAATCACATTTTCTGAATTACCAAACAGCAACTAAAAAGGTCACACTACTTAAATCCTGATTTCATAACCAAGCTGTCTGTGTTTAATTATTAAATCACAGTATGTAATGCTATTGTATAAAACCAACAACATAATACTTGTTAAGCCGATGATGTCATGTTCGAATGGCCCTGATTTCATGGAAGGAATATGTGAACACATTACTTATCGACCAATTTTCTTCTGCTTTATTTAATTTGCTGTAACCCTGTTGTGTCACGTATGATGTAATACAACATGCATTTCCAGTTTTCATCGGGTAACCTGTAAGACATGACATGACATACATCCCGGTGTCAAGCACACTGCTTGTTTCTACACTTTATCAAAAGTACACCACTGTCTAACTGCTTTGCCAAACATTGCAGGGATGTACGACTAGGACAGCTCATATTTCACCCTCAATTTGACAGCCTCTCACCTAGTTGTAAAAGCTGGACCTCATTGGGAACAATGGGAAGTGAAGCGACAGAGCTCCTGGGGCTGTTAAAGGGAGGAAGCCCCTTTATTTGAGGACACTATAACTCAACAAAAGCCTGTGGCTGTCTACACACAGAGCGGGCCGAGGATGAATGGGCTGCTCTTACACTACTCACTTGCACTGACAAAAGCATTGGATCAGCAAAGGGCAAAGCCTGTCATGTGTGGTCTCCATTGACAAACTGGGGAGAAAATAGACATAAAATTACAAAACAGCCTTGACCATCATTTTTTATTCCTTCAATAAAACGTTTTCCCCATGACCAGGAAAGGTTTCAGGTTTTCCATGCATGTATATCCACGCTGTGTGAAAAGGTTTCATAACTCTTTTTGAAACAGCACCCCGTCAATGTCCAGGTTCAACACTCGTGACCTTCAAGACTTCACTACATTTTTAGCTTATGACCTCACACTTTCAGAAAGTCTAACTCACACACACCACTTAAAGCTCACACCTCACACATCTGGGCTTTTCTCCTCAACTTTCCTCAAAGTTAAACCGTATATCCTTCTTATGGCAAGAAAACTACTTCCTGTGTGTTTCCAGCCCCGGGCTCAAACGGACACATGAATGAGACCGCCGTAACAAAACAGGCAATAATCGGGTGTGGGTGCCACCAGCAAGTCGTTGTAGAAGGAGAGGATGCAGTTGTGTTTTTTCTTTTTTTTAAAGACAGAGAAAGTTGGCAATTTCCACACATGGAAGCATTTTCCTGAGCCGCGCAGCTTCAAACGGCAAACCATGGAATCCAACAATACTCTGAAACTGTTGCTGCTCAGTCAGGATCCCACTAATGATTAACATTCCTGGAGAAACACTCTGTTACAGTCTTTTTAGAGCGTTCTAATTAAACACATGCTCCAGTGCCACAGCACAGAGAGAACTCTGACGACTGAGAGCAGGGATGCTTCTTTCCAGCTCTGCTTAATTGGACACAATTTAAGTCATTAAGGTGGTAGTAAAAACAGCAGAAAGAGCAGAGGAGAGGCCCAATGATCTCCCCTGTAAGGCTCCCTGTTGCTCTGATGTTGATGACCCTTTAACCTCCTCATGTGACTCACATTCAAATGTACAGAAAAAAATGATTATAGACCTACTTTCATTACGAGATGTCCGACTGGAGATTAAGTTTTGTTTGACTTTGAGGATGTATTGATACTGGTTGTATTATGTATGTCTAATACATTTACATCGCTGAAGAGGACAAAAGGGTTCTACATTTTTGGAGGTAAACAGGTTTGGGGGGCAAACTTTTATCTGATAATCTGTGCATCTGAAGCCACATTGAGTTGCTTTCTCTGTGTTGAAATATTCATGCTACCATTCCAGAATGGTAGCATGAAGCAAATGTATTGGAAAGCAAGCTGAGTAATAATCTAAATGGTAATACCTGATAACAATTTGTCTTCTTAATAAGTAAGTTGTTGTAAGATTGTTGTATGATTGAAACATTTGTCTTGTGACTATAAACTAGGGATGCACTTATCCAGCTTTTTACATTGATGCCAATTCCAATACCTCAATTCAGTGTATCTGCAGATACTGAGCACAGATCTAATGCCAGTGCTTTAAGTTCTGCATACCTCACTGTGTGAAATTCTTTTATCTAATGTTTTATTTGAATGTAAGGTAACAGGAGGCCATGTCACGCTCTGGCACTAAAAACATGAGTTGATGGCCTGCTGTGACTGAATAAATGTAACTTCTAGCAAAAACACTGAAGACACTATCACCTAACCGATCAGCAGCAGCACTATAACTATTAACTGGGTTTCTTCACTTAACTCTTGTTCTGACTCCAAATTCAGGATGTTTAATGTGAATTTGGAGTTGCAAGTTTGGCAAGGGGTGGAGTTCAGAAGCTTGATTGTGGTTGATAGAATAGGTGTGTGAGCTGTAAGCTGTGTGTGCATGTTATGTGTCTATTCAGGTCTAGTGAGATCCTATCTGAAGCCCTTAGGAGGCCTCACTTAGTTTAGCAGATATACAGACCAGACATGGGGTAGTTAGTGCCTGGGATCTGTGTGTGAGTGTGTATGATTGTGTGTATTGGCACAATGTGTGTGTGCAATGGAAAAAAGGACACAACTAGCTGCCTTATCACCCCCCAAATTAAGGATACCAGTCCTCCAGGGCAGAGCTTATTCTTAGAAACCTTGCATGTAATGCGCCTGTTTCTGTCAGCATCAGTGTGTTATTTTTGGAACTGCTAATACTGAGGTCACTAATGACACCAAACAATTTTCAGTCAGCATCATGGGTCAGCATAAGGAAACATGTGACAGACTGGGCATACACGCTGTGTGTGTTTTAGGAAATAATAATCCTTTCCATAAAATCTGAGATGCCTTTTCAACATCATAAAACATTCTCCTCGAATGGTCGAACTTGTGTATTTGCCTGCAGACAGGACACACACGTGCAGATGTACACATCTGGTGAGCCACTGCTCTTGTTTTCTTTGGGAGCCCAGCCCCTAACAGGAAGACAGTGCGAGCATAGCAAACAAAAGCCCGGCTCTTTGAACTGGCCTCTCCCTAGGAGCTGCCGTCAGGTTGTTGTGGCCAAACGAACTGTTTCTGTGTCAGCTCAGTGGGCCCATTGTGGGCCTCAGCCTGCTGCTCTGCAAGACATGTCCTCAGTTGGCCTTTGTCAATATTGACTCATCTGTATGTTTTCCCACAACATCGACCTTAACTGGGATGTATGCTTATTCCCAATTGATAATAACTCAAATCCTTTGTGTAAAAAGATGAATTTTATGGGATTACAAGTTAGCAAGTACTAATCATAAATCCAGTGATAGGAAACTTAATAAACACTGTCGAACTTACAGTAAAACTCACAGTAAGTGGAGGTGGGAGAAAACATGGACAGCTCAGTATCACAAACTAATTTAAGTTACAAATGAAATCAAAAATAATACCATGTTTTATAATTTCATGAATAAAAATGTACATAAAAGTGATGCTACTGCTAAATAAAAATCTACAGGTTTTCATTCAGAATACCTTCCTGAATTTACTTGCATTATTTGGGTCCAAGTCTACTCTGTTTATCTCAATTTACTTCTCCATAGTATTTCTTTATCAAGTGGAGACATTACCTCAGTTAAGGGTGGGTTTTGTCAATTCTGAGTCTGATTTGGATTTTAATTCTGCTTATTGAATCCAATTCTTAAAATATTCAAGAAGCAGTCTTTTAAATCTCTCCCTGTATAGCTGGAAGGGGATAATGTTTTGATATATTGCATTGTATTCTGCTTCATCTTCATATGATGTATGTTAGGAGAAACTTTAAACAAGTTATTGTAATTAAATTCAGCACTGTGCGATTTGGGAATATGGCCAACCTCTGGTGTGCATAAATTTGTTTCCAAACCTGATTAATGGCATTGTAAAATATGACAGGATTAAAGTTTTAATGAGCAAATGTTCTGAGAGGAATATCCTGGCAGACATCCAGCAACTGTCCCTATTGTCTGTAACTGTAACCTTTCTGAAAGATCTCAGGAAATACCTTTGTTGTCAGTCCAAAAATCCCTTGCCCTGCAGAGTCCATTTTTAAACCCTGTTGATGTTTTCCATAGCATCTATGCTCACTGACTCCACCCCTGTGACAATGCCAACAGGGCAGGAGGAACAAGAGCCACAGGAAGAGAGTGTGTGTGTGTTTTGCATATTTCCAGCCGTGGGTCCGGAAAGCTTTAACTGAATCCCCTGTTGTGTCCCGGGGAAATGAGCTGGGCTTTTTAATGACTATCTCAGGCTAATATGTTTTCTTTTGCTTCCAGCCCTTGATGCTGTGATTGCTTGGATGGATCCCTGTAGATGTGAAGGACAGAGGAGAAAACATGCCAACCTGCAGGCAGTCATGTCTCTGTCAGGTTGGGTCAGGTGAACTCTCCCCCCCAAAAAAACTCCATCGCCAAGGTTGCTGACATTTGGGATCTCTACATCTGTTATTTCCTTTTATCAAAGACAGACAGGTTGATAACACGTTTTGTAGCACTGCACTGTGGTTATCATGCAGTATTCATCCAGAGCTGAGTATCATGCCTATACATGGTGGCGATAATGAAACATGTGTGTCGAATATGACTTTCATCATCATGGTGGTCTGATGGTTAGTCCCGCAATTATGCCGTGTGGTTACCAGAGCTGGGGCATTAAACTCCAGTGTGAGAGCCAAACCCATTTCCCTCTAACATCATCCTGCAGCTCCTAATAAACAGAGTTGTGCCTGGAAGCGCTAAATCACTAGCTACCTTTAATCCCTTTAGAATAATGCTTAGCATGTGGATCCAATGTGTGCCACTGCTGCAGGCACATCCCACGGACTCTCATACATGATGCTGTTTGAAAGTAACAGGAGGGGGAACTTTACTGCATGGCTAGCGCAAAGTTATTATCTTTCTCGCAGACAGCGTCATCCACAGTGGTTATCCCAATCCCTACAACCGCAGTGTAACAGTGCCCTAAATTTGACCATCCAGGCCACTGTCCTTTCAGCCAGGCCCAGTGACCACAGATTCAGGGACCACCAGCGTTTAAACAAGCCATACTTCATCCAGCCTCCTGCCAACCTACCACAAACAGTTTACAGTCAACGTGCTCTGCTCTCTGGAGTTTTTCTATGGCAGCCCGACTCCATGCCATCTCCCCGTCCAGAGCCATGAAAGACTGGCCTCCTCTGACAGCTCCTCACAACACACGTCCCTGTCCCGCTCTGCTTTTAGCCCTGCTGCGGTGAGCTGGACCACGTCTGGGGATAAAAGACTGCCAGAGAGTGTTTGGCTTGCAGGCGATTTACGTGGACGCGAGGGTGATTCATTCTAGCTTTGCACAAACAGGCCTCTGTGTACATTTCACTGGTACTGGGCTATTAAATCAACAGTGGGAAACGTATACACATGGGCAGTGGGACTTACATTCTGCTTCTTCACATTGAGCTGGGTGTCTGCCACTCATGCATAAATTCTCCGACACCTACAGACAGTCATACACACCCATAGGTGACCAATTTATCTCTGTCCATCTGTTTCTCTCAGACACACACACACACACGCACACCACCACAACATGCCCCACTGTTTATGTCTGAGACTGCCTTCATGTTTGTGATTTGTCTCAGGCTCAGACCACTCTTGCTGTACACTAATGCAATGGCACACAAGTGTGCTAATGTTATAGCTAATCTCTATGAGGTGCTAATACAGGCCTTTTGCTGCCCAGTCCTGAATCATCCAGTCTCTACTATGGTGCTAAAGCAAACCTTTAACATAAACAGATCAGAACTTTTTCCAACTGTGTCCAAGAAAATGCATAAGGCCAGCTATTTTATTTCCCTCTTGCATTCACACACAAATCTAGAACAAATTGCTTTTAAAGTCTTTTGATTCCATTAATGGCACCTTTGATTCACTTCGAGGCTTTGCAAATGAGACGTGAACGAGCTCCATGTGACATGTGGAGCTGCTCCCAAAACACCACTTGTAAATCATTTATTCTATAAATATCTGAATATTCACAGAGAATTCTCACCTGCAGCAGATCAGTTAGAGTATAAGCTCAGCTCACATCTCTAACACATGCCTCGCCTCCTAGATCATCTAAACATTAAACAGCTGCAACTGTGAAGTATGAGACCCAGATTTCAGCGGATATACAAAATGTCAATACATCCAATAACATTTACATTGAAATATTTTTTAAATCATTGATTAGAATTTGTGTGACAATGCAGAACTTGTATTTTTGCATTACATGCAGGGTCTCAGATGTAGGCCAACATGCCCTCATTTTGTATTTGTTAGTACTTACAATTAAATAAATAATAATAATCTTTATTTATAGAGCACTTTTCATAATCCACATTACAAAATGCTTTACAAGGACAGCAAAATAAAACATTCAAGTCATAAAATCAAAAAGGAAATAAAAGACAGTTCTAAGAAAAAGGCTTGTATTGACCCGCTGTGCTTAGCTCACACAAACCCTCAAAGATCTTTTTAGTTTACTGTCATTTTGATGGCAATGTGAAGTAGATCAGCCAGTAAAAACATTGCTACTAATGAGTTTCAGTGACTCCTGGGCAGGGATGGTGTCAGCCTCGATTTTAGCCACTAGGTGACACCACCACCTTGGTTCTGTCCTCCATGCCTCTCTGTCGAAAACACTCACTCACAAGGAGTTTTTTTTTCTTTACTCTTCCTTTCTTTACTGGCCATTGTCCCGAGGAAAACTAAAATATATATCAAGATGGTTACAAGTGCTGTAATCATAGGTGGAAGTGGCCATGTTTCAAAATACCTTCGTGTGCAATTACTGCAGGATTTTAACCTGGTGAGTTACACTTTGAAGTGGCATTGTTGACATTGTGCAGAATCTGCAGTTAATTTTCCACCTTGGCGCTATCAAAGTACTCCAAGGTCTAATTCAATTTATCTAAATCCTTTTTCTTTTGCGTTGTCATGCATTACCTCAAATCACTTCCACCATTTATCAATTGTGTCCAAATAAAGACCATGGCACCTCTTGGGTCTGTCCACTCACGTAGCTGTCAGGCTTCAAGCTGAACTGCCCTGGGATCAGCAGCACTCTCTTTTTGTCAGCAGCACTGTCTTTTTGTCAGCTGTGGCCATAGTGACAGATTTCAGGCCAGTCTGACTCTGACACTCTCTTGCAAGTGGGCCAAGTGGGTCTGTCATTCTGTCAGCCCCCAAGAGGGCATGCACGGGGCTTATTGGCTTATGGTGATGTTTACTCTGCTCCAATGAGAGAAAAATATTAGTTTAGATAGCCTTAGTTAAATATAAAAGCAACTGCTCTCCTGTGCCTTGTAGGTTTAGCACCTTCTCTCACAGCTGAGAATGGAAATGTTTGAAACTTGAGGATGTGTCACTGTTCTCCAAAGGAAACACTTTATGGCATGTTTAGCTCTATGAGAGGTCCACAAGGAGTGATGAATTCACTCAAGCAGCTTGCAGGGTTATTTTTATTGAAAGAGCTGACTGCGCTGCAAAAATGTTCACCCTGATAAGTAATTCAGACTCACAGCCAGTCTTACAGCCATTCACCAAGTTAGTTTAGTTAGTAAGTTAGTTAGTTTTTTTATTAGATTTTAATGAGGAAACAAGGCAGAATAGTACAGATCAACCTATCAAGAGGATGCAACCTGACTAGTATAAACAAGTTGCCAGATGTATTCACGTACATTTAAAGTTTACATTTTAGAATAAATGACTGGTCAGGATGGATGGTTCTCACCTTATCCATCATGGTTAGAATTGGAAAAAGTGAGAGTGACTTCTCATATTGTATGTGGCCAGGGTGTGTGACCACATTCTCCCTGACTCAACAGCACCCTTGACAGCTACAGAGCCCCGGAGTGGCGGACAAGCAGAGGTCACGCAGCGCCGACCAGTTGTCACCAAAGTGACAGGCGACAGCTGAGTCCATACATCTGGATGCCCCGGGGACTCCACACTTCCACACGTCCCACGTCTCTGACAAAGTTTTTTCAACGTCAGAGAAATGAGGTTACTCTGGCTACACGCGCAGGGAAACGTGTCTCTTTGAGAAGGTCGCTGCGTAAGAGCGCAAAGCCGCATTGGAGAAATAAGAAATCAAATCCAGTTCGATGACTCTTTGAGCTTACACAAGTAGATGACTTATTTAGAGTCCGAGTCAGTTGAACGGATGGAAGTTGCGTTGTTTTAACTATATTGTTAGAGTTGTTTTCTTTATGAAAACCAAGAAAGTGAGATCTTTTTTTCTATACAATTGCACCGTTTAGAGCATTTTTAGCGTAAAACCTGAAAATAAAGTGATCATAAATATCAGCCACATAAGCTGGTGCAACCAAGCAGAGATATTATTTTAAACTGCATAGACTCCTGAAATGTAGGTCCAAAACAGCTGTTAAAGCATACTACACGACTTAGTCCACTCACCCCCAAAGCGTTCAGTCGCAGTAAACAGAGTATCCAGAACCAATATTCCTGAAGTGAGAAAGGCGATTCACGCTACGTCTCATTGGCATATGATGAAAAGTCCAGAGAGAGGTTGCACCACTGTGCCGCAAAGCTGAACCCGGAGCTGTGCAAAGCGATAAGCTTAAACTCCAGATACTGGCTGCATTGGAGAGAAACGCTGAGGGAGCCTGGTCTGACTTCACCCACTGTCACCACATCTCAGTGATTAAAGCGGCGCACGGTGCGCTATGCTGCTTCTCTTTGCGGTCACAGTGAGATGACATTAGCGTTGCTCCCTGCCTATTGGCTTAGACAAGCAGCCCCCACCAATCCCGGAGAGACGGACCAGTCTGGAGCACAGTGGACAAATGCTCCTGTGAGTTTAACTCTCCGCTGCAGCTGCAGGAGTTAAAGAAGCATTGTTTGTGTAATTCAAGTGCTTGAAAACTACTAAGTGAGTTAATCTTCCTCTGTTGCCTTTACCTTCAGGCTGCCCTTACCTTTATGTGAACTTTTGCCGTCATCTAAATCGTATTAGAACCAATGAAGACTGTAAATTACGTTTCTTTATTTAAAATATTAAGCATTCCATTAATTTATGTTCATCAATTCAGTAACAAAGACTTTATGTGCAAAGATATCCTCTTTAACGCCTGAGTCCTCACATTTGTCACTGGGTGTAGAAATATGATCCTTTTTTGCAAACCTATTTGTCCCTCTTGCCATCAATATGAATTTTTCACAATGTGCTTTATGTTCTCCCACACAGACGGTGTAAAACTACTCCTATTTACAGTGGGCCATGAAAGGTAAGTCTATATGCATACACTGAAAAGAGGCTATTGCCTGTCTATTGAGTTAGACAAAAACTTTCTGGGATGATCAAAGATTTGAATAGAATGGCCACCACCCATAAATCAGAGCATGAGCTTAATACAACTGCGTTGTGCTGCATTCAAAGTCACGCCAAAAGCTTTGTTTTCTGCAGATTTTATTTTGCTTGCAGAATCAGTCCTCTGTTTTTGTTAAGTTTGTGGCATCATTACAGTCATGAGTGCTAAACACAATGTCTCCTGCACATCAGTGGTACAAATAAACTCATGTGCTGACAACTTAAATACAACTAAGATAAGATTTGTGACAGGTGGACATTTAAAGAGCTCTCTGACCTGCGGTCACCCAGATAAGGCCTTTCCATGACATCGAGCCTGACACTGTGCCCCCAAACAACTCAAACAAATCTGAATCCTTTGAATTTAGGATCTGAAAATGTCTTTGGAACTCTGCCGACTCTAAAATGTAACGGCTGGAGCATGAAACATAAATGTGGCTGATTTAATTGCGTGCCCTTTGACCTTTATGGCTCTCTCTCTCACTGGAGCAGACGCTACATTTTTGGCTGACCTGGATTATGAGCCAGTGACCGTCACATAGATGTGACTGTGTGAATGCATCTTAAGTAAGAACAGGTTTAGCGAGCTCAAACCTGTCAGTCATTCTCCAGACAGCCTTGGCATTAAGCAATGGAACGCATTGCAGTGCCAGGTCTTATGTGGACCAGATGGATATAAGCTACTATTTGGTATCACACATCAGAGCAACCACGTCTTTATCGGAGTTGCAGATATGAAGATATTTCATAGAATTTAGGCTAATCTAAATGAGGTGTCACATGAGCAATACTTTAATACATTTAACCTATCATAAACAAATGGTGTGTGTATGTCAGGATTCTGTAACACAGCACTGAAGCAGGCAAATACCATTTCAGACCACTGATTATTTTGAGGACCTCTTTTGCCTTAGTCCAGAATGTTTGACTGGCTAGACCTGAATGTTAAAACCACTCTCGATCACTTATCTTTCCTCTTTTCAGAGCTTATCTCCGGCTTATCTAATGAGATATTTATGGTGGCGTTGGAAAAAACAAAAACACTCTAAGCAGCGTCACTTGCATGACTTTAGACTGTAAAGATGCTTGGCATACTTTCCAGCGTTCCTCTTGTTAATGTGGCATCTAACTTTTTCCCGCATGATTTTAATAACATAGAACTTGATTCTGATTGCTGAGTATCAAATGTAATCCTGGTGAATTGCTGAGCATCAGTTGGTCAACAAACCAATATATATATATTTTTCTCCGTCACAGCTGTTTTGTATTTGTCCTGTTGTGTGACAGAGCAGCGGTGAATGCACTGGTTAACTTGTCAATCCCTCTGACAAGATTAGGAGTTTAAGGCACTGTAACCCCTGAAACGGGAGCTCACCAACACATCTGCTTTAATCACAGAAGATGACACTTCTCTTCTTTATAAGTCCTATTTACTGTTTGTATGTGGAGCCATGTAAGGGTGCGATGACTTTACACTTTTCTTTGTCTCTCTGTGCACTCTTCTCTTGTTTTGCAGAACGTCAGTCCTTCAATGGAAGCTCTCTTCCATTATTTATTAAAAGAAATGTCTATGGTGAATCTATGTGTTTTCTGCTGAGCAGAAACATTAATGGCGTATTCCTCAAAGTCAGGCCACTGACTTAGAGACCCAGTTTTACAAGCTTGTGGGAATTCTGTATTCAGCTTTAGTGAATTCTATTTGCATCTATATTTTAAACTCAGGAAGTGTAAATGCATCTGGTTGAGTAGCGAACAGTGGCATACATTCAAGAACACACGTTTTACCACTAGAGCAGTTTAGTATTTATCCTGGAAATACAGCAATAAAACTGTCCAAGATATCCAAGTCTATTTAACACCTCAAGCCACCAAAAGTAAAGTAGTTATAACCTCGGTTGCCAGGTTGAGTGAGGATATTTGGTGGAGTGTTAGTGTGGTCTTAATCAAGTGGCTTACTCTGCCTTTCATGTTTGTTCTACTTTTTATACATGGCTGCATGTTTCCTTGGGCCCAGGGTGAGTGAATACGAAGCTGCAGTGCACGTGTAAACTCATTTTGCTGAGATAGTTAGATTTTTTTACTACGCAAGTTATGACTTCCTGTAATCTACTCTGGTATTTGCATATTATAATATATGAGATAAGGAGATACAGATGAAAAATGTGTCTGCCCCAGAAACATATTCCATACTCATATTTCCCGGTAATTGCATTTGAGATATGTAATAATTGCTTTCTTGACGGCACATTACTCCCACAAAGAGAGAAAATAAATCTACATTGAGGTGCATTCAAACAATTTGGGAGGGGATTCTTTTTCTAAAAGGGATCTTGTTTCTTTGAGTTTACACAGGAAATCTCTAGTCCAAACAAAGGCAGGGAAACAAACAAACAAGTGACTGGGGCAGAGGCTGATGGCTGAAGACAAAGGCGGGACCAGTCAACAGAGCAGCTGGACCTCTTGACCAGTCACCTGGCTGCTGTCCATACTCAAACACTGGTGACCAATTAGGGACTGCTGGTCATCCCAGTGCCCCAAAAGGCCCAACTTTACTCAATTTGTTGTTGGACAGCTTGTCACAGTTTGACAAATGGGACCACATTACTAAAACAAACAAGTTAATGCATGATTTGGAGATACAGCGAGTCAGTCAGCTCCTTATTGGCTTTCACTGTTTCTGTAGAATCCCACAAAGAAATGCAGTAATAGACTCCAGGATCTACATGAACTGCTACAATAACATTAGGCAGTTGGCATTCTGCTTGGCTTGTTGATCAAGCATTCTGTGAACACCAGACTATTAGAACTGATACGCTACCCTTTAGTCTTTGTAGTCTCTAATTGGCTCTTGCTGAACTTATCCCAAAATAACAACAAACAGCGACTGAAACAAGAGAAGGCTTGTTTGCTGACTGCATGCTAATTATTGAATTGTTACAGGGTGGAAGTAGAATCTCTTAGCTAGTATTATTATTGTTGTCAATCATTTAACCATTTGATAGATGCTTTCATTTTAAGGATATGTGTGTGGATAAAGGAAATGCATTCTCTGTGAATCCCTTATGCTGGACATTTTTAAAGGAATAGTTGGGGAAGCAGCTAGCTAACTTGCCGGTTTTACAGCTTCATATTTACCGTACAGACATGAGAGTGGAATCAATCTTCTCAACTAACTAAGAAAGTGAATAAGTGTATTTCCCAAAATGTCAAACTGTTATGGTCTGCATGTTGAGGTTACCCAAGAACCCACATGAAACTGTAGTTCACATTGGGTTGGAGAGGCTCCTTACAGCAGTTATTGTAAATAAATGTGTTTTCCTGCTGTTGTATCCACCATCTGCAATCATACTTCTACTTTTCTCCCAAACAATCATTTATGAAAGAGCTGCATCCTTGAACGTTTTTCAAATGGAGGTTCCACTCTTTGATTTATACCCTGAAGGAAGTTTACATATGCAATAATCCTGCTCCCTGAAGCATATATTGTTTAAAATTTCTACTTGAAAAAATGGCTTGGCATGACAAAATTATGATGAAATAACTGTTTAAATTACATACAGAAAAAGTAGTTCTAGTACCTGTTTTGCATACAAAAACTAGACACCTTTACAGATACCTGTCATACAACCATCCATTGCCTTAAAGGCTGGGTAGAGGTGGTGCTTCTGCATCTGCATAACGTGACTTTGATCTTCAGCCAATTTGTGGGGCTTTAAGTTCGGTAATTTCAGCAGGGAATGTGCACGTGCAGGTGGAAAGGCTGAGGGATTGAACTATTGATGTACACAATGCTCCCTTAGTCTGAGGCACGCTGACTGAAGAAGGTCTATAGGCCTACAGGCAGGAAAACCAGGGAGCTGGGGGAAAGACAAATGCTGAGAGGATTCAACTGAGCCGTGCCACCAAAAAGATTTGAGTTAAAGTCATTATCTTTCGTCCACTAACAGTTTGGTCTGCATCTTTGTTCGTGTGGGCGAGCTTCCCTGCTGAATTTTTCACGCCCCTTTAAATGTTATGCCTCTAACATAAATTGTCTAAGGATCAGACCCTGATGTTTGCTGGTTTCCATTGCTTTTTTTCCATCTTTGTGTCCTCCCTCAGCCTCTCATTCTTATCCCAGACACTGCATTGCTTCCGCTATTAATTCCCCAGCAGTGGACTGAAGCTCCTTTAGGCATGCTGCATTCCCCGGTCTGGCCTTCTGTCGCCTGTGAGATAGCGCAGAGCACATAACCTGCACTACTATTAAGATTCCTTATGTTACCCAGATAAGGGACTTAAGAGGACCTCTGCGTTCTCTCTGCTACTTTCTCTATAATGTCTTCCTTCCTTTCTCTTCCCCCTGTCTTCAATAAGGATTTCTGATGCTCCTGTATTTGCTCCATCTCTCTCCCTGTCTGAGTTTTCTGACCTTGTCCAATCAGAAGTAGCACACTTGCTCCAGTGATGGGTTTCTGTATCTGTTTGACACTCTGCTTTTTTGGCACCCCAGACTGCAACCAACACCTCCCAATGGATTTCTCCACGAGCAGTTATCCCCTTGTTAAAAGAACTTGGAAAGACTGACATTAAGCACCAGGCATGCATACAGGCATGTATGTATGTATAGATATACCCACAGTGAGTGATTGAATGATTGCAACTCCAGGGGAGAAACGGATAAAGATATTCACACATTTATACATTCACATTGCTGTGGTTGAGAGATGTCACCTGGAAGCTATTTGTATAAATTCTTACCCTGCTGTATAAAATCCCTTTTCTGCATTATCCTCTCTTTACTTGGCAATGGGAACCATTTGCAAAAGGCTGGCCCAGTGATAGTGTCTGTTTTCCTCATAACAGGGGCTGTACATCTTCAACTGCAATCCTGTGCAGCTTTCAATGGTACTAGTCTGTAATTTAATGTGTGCCTGTGGAATTCAGAGCCGGGTCATATTGCTTCAGTAAAATACCAACAGCTTTGTTCCACCACAAAAAAATACATTAACAAAATGAGGTCAGCCGCACTTCTGGGTGACACTTTACGTATAACACATTACTTTTTACGGACTTGTAAGAGGCTGAAAAAAGCCAGATAACGAGATTTATGACCCTGGTTCTAGTACCAGCACAAGCAGGCGAAGGTTTCTGCATTTTACATCAACTTGTGCCACCGTAATCGTGGAATTTTCTCTGATAAAAAGTTTGTTTCCATGCAAGGATATATTGTGTTCTTGTAGATTAGTATCCTGAGGATCATCATCCCGAGGCTGCGCCAGTACAACTCTCTCTGCACCTCCGCACGACTGACAGGCTGATGGAGGAATGTTTTTTTGGGGGGTGGGGGTGGTCTTGGAAAGGTAGTCTGAAGGTAGCAGCCTCTCAGAGGAATCTGCACCATTCCCGAAATTCCTTGCTAGGCAACCTGCTTCGGAAGAACATGTTTCAATTGGAGATGGTTGTTTGTTCAACAGAAGTTTTTTTGCAACTCTGGAAAACTTGGGGCCCCTGCTCTGCACCCCTTTCCACAATCGCTTAAACTCGTTCTCCCTCCCTCCCTCCCCCATCCCTCCCTCCTTCCAACCTTCTGTCTCGTGGAAATGTGCTATTGACAGATCTTTATCAGCAGCCCCATCCCTGCTCAGGCTCGCTGTTTGCCTTTGTTTTATTTCACCAACCAAGCGCTGAGCCAGGATGAGGGATTTGTGTGCGCTTCCCTCTGCAGCTCTGCAGTCCTAATGTGAAACTGGTGTATTTGTGGTCATGACAATCCTTTTCCACTCTACGAATGTTGCTC
This sequence comes from Nannoperca obscura, assembly GCA_036024295.1. Lineage (NCBI taxonomy): Eukaryota > Metazoa > Chordata > Actinopteri > Centrarchiformes > Percichthyidae > Nannoperca > Nannoperca obscura. The sequence continues at coordinate 26,115 of JAVQJL010045511.1, read as the reverse complement.
TGGATGATAATAACATGGGTCCATGCCTGGGGGACAACGCAGTGTGGTCAGGGTCAGCCACAGATGGTTGTGCCTGTGGAGGATATAAACAGCGGAAATGTCAAAACAACCCTCGGACAAGTAAAGGCAGAGGGAGCGAAATACTGAGAAAAGGTTTTGGGTATAAAAAACACCAATGAGCAAGAGTTAAAGACAGATGGAAACAGGCATTACAAAGAAGAAGTCTCAGATAAATACAGTCATCATGTAGAAGACATGTAAAACTGCCCGCTTGTCCTTGATAGTGTGATTATATGGTGATGGTGAATGGAAAGTATGTTGAGCAGTATATAAAACACAAGGCTGAGGGGAAGGAGGTGTTGCCTGGGGCTGGGGACAAACCGGTGGGATGAGTCTCTATAGAGGACCAATTCCACCGAGCCATTAAGGCCTCACCAGACTCCAAAAATTACACTACATTACCCAAAAAGCACGGCCACCCAGGCTTCTAAAGATTGAAAAGGACAGTGAGAATAAAAAGTGTTAATCCATCTCAGCTCTTTCTGTTGGCAGCAACTACATGACACCATATGTGAAGCCAACTGTTTGTCATTTGAGTTTTTGCCTTTTTTACATCATTTCCTGTTTGTTAATATCACTTAACTTATTTTCACTGAGGTTTTCCTACATGTACATTGTTAATTATTATCTGATCACCAAAATAGGCCCAAATAAGCCTATTTAAAGACAGTTCTGTTTTTTAAAACAGCACTGTACTTACCAAAATAATTGATAAGAGCCAACAGGGCAAGAAACACAAGCGGTCAGACGGACATGTAAATAAGACAGTTTAGTCAGATTATCCAAACTACTTTATTTGGAGGTGATAATTTCTCATTGCACAGGAAGATCTTCATGGACAAAAATTGTGTTGAACTCAACTAGGTCAGTCTCACTGCTTGTGCTTCTGGCTCTGACTTGTTGCCATGTTCCCAGATATCAGCAAATAACTTGATGACTACAATGTTATTATTACTGATAGGAATGATTGAATTAATCGTTAATCGTTTTAGGCACTTGAAAAAACAACTAATGCTGTGGTTTTTCTGGTGAGAAGAGTCTCCACTGTTTGCCATAAAATATAAAAAATGTGCTTCTAAGCTATCTGTTTCTTTGTTTCATAACACTCAAGTGCCTTTCTTATATTTGATGGTGGTGAACACAGTGTCCTTGATGTAGACAACATGATGTCCTTAACACTGACGACCAGATGCACGATTTGAAGGAAGAAGCCCAGAATAGAGAAGGGTGACACATCCCTTTGCACCATCTTTCAGTCTCTCTCTTTGGCTCGCTTTCTATTTCTTATGCATTCACACGTGCACACACACACACACATACACACACACACACTCAAGTTGGCATCAACTGCATGACTGAGAATGTCTCCTCACAAAGACAGTTTGCCTGTCAATCAACGCTTTCCTAATTAGACACACTGTATCTGTGAATGTCGTCTGGTTTCATTTGTCCGTCTGTGCTTTCAAAGCGATCTGTGTCCCTCACTTATTTCAAATTTAATGAGCTGGGGTCCGTGAAAGAAAGCCGGACCATGTGCCCAGCTTCTCAGCTACTCTTAATGAACAAGCTATTACTATTGTCACAGCACATCATTACCATTTTCACTGTGTGATTTCTGTTGGACACTGCTCATTAAATGGGTCAAAAAGATTTCACTTCTTTAGACCAAAATAAGCCAACTTGTGGCCTTTGAGAGACAGATCTGTTTAATTAGCCAAAAACTGGACATTCCCCTGAGATCAGCTTCTAAAAACACACACTTGACCTTTTGAAATTTAGAAAACAATACAACACCTGTGCTGGAAAGGGAATTACTTGAATCTAATATCTAAGGAAACAATAATTACCTTTGATCCTTCATGTGGGAGTGTGTCCGTGTGTTTTCATGTGTCAAGGTCCCTGTAAGCACACTGTTGTTTTGCAGGTGGCTATACACACACACACACACACACACACACAGAGTCAGGGGTCATGCTGGCCCATTAAGAGCCAGTCTTCTGCGACGTCCAGAGACAAACACTATTATAATATTTATGACTCATTTTCAAAACCTGCCATGTGCTGGTAAATTAGATAAATGTTTTCTGGTGGTGATTGTGACTCAGGAAACAGTGATGGATTGTGACCGTCTGATGAAATGCATCAATCAAATGCTGGTTTTAGTTTTCCACACTAAATATTACTCATGAACTGGAGCCAGAACAAAATGGAGGCTGTGCTTTAGAGAAGTTGCTGTTAATTCACTTTGCACTGATTCACTTCAATTCAATTCACTTTTCTTAAATTCTCAATCAAATTAATTCAATGAGTTGATTGTGAAGGTGACCTAATTGGTGATAAGCTGAGTCTGTTTGCATGTTCTTTTCTTTAGACAAACCTGCAAAATGAGTTGAAATTGAATACTTATAATATATTATAATATATATATAATATAAATGATATATAATATCAGTGTTGAGTCATGAAAGTTTAAAGAAAACAAATTAAGTTGCACAACGCAACCGAACACATTATTATGGGATATGAAAACACAGCGTTCCTTAACAATTGCATGCACTAAGCCAAGAAAACTTGAAAGGGGTTTGTTAATGATTTGAGTAGAAGGTTGTTTTAAAAAAACTCAGTGTGGTGTAAAACTGATAAAATATAGAAGTCAGTCCTACTGTAGTTTTCCTATATGGTCTTTATGGCTGCGTAACAAATGTACTTACATATTCATACATTTAATTCACACACTGATTTCATAATTTTGTATCCTCCAACAATTAATCGAAATCCTACATGCTTACTAAATCTTTGCTCTATATTACCACATTACACACTGCATAATTGTAGAATCAACCAACAGATATCACTAACCTTGTTTTTTTTTTTTTACTTGTCATACAATAGAGGCAGCAGCCACTTGGAGATCAGTTATAGCAAAGTCTGATGAGCTGCCAGCGGAACAAAAGGTGTTGCTACTCAGGTGGTGTAGCATAACGTCTGTGTATACACCCCTGTCAACTGGTCTCTTTCTCTCGTTCAAGTGCTTATCCATCACTTTAACCCAACACTCCTTCACTGTCTCCTGCATAATCAGCGTGGTGTGGAGTGATCCGAGCACCCAGGAGGGATCAGCCGGGAGCAACAGAGAGTGTCATCGCGTTCCTTTTTCCTATTTCAGGCATGAGGCATTTGAGACACTTTGCAATGGATCATGTGTGCAGTAACACAGACATACACAAAACTACAGCTACACACTTTCAGGTCAGCGAGGTGACAGTTGGAGTGTCGGAGCTATGTCTATCACTGCGGATATAGTCTGTCACCATCATAATGGGGTGGGATTTAAAACTATGCCTGCAAGAGAGTAAAATAAGTGCTCTTTAGAGCTCAGATGGAGGGAGCTTGGAGATGGAGTGTTCACATTTTCTGCAGGCACTTTTTGATGAAGACAAATTATCCTTTTTCAGACGGCACTGAAACACATTGTTGGACAATGGGGCCGATCAGGCCAGTATGAATATATAAATACAGGGTAAACTAGGAGCATAATTCATTGTCAGGGCATACATATTGTTCTGGGTTATATTAGGCAGCAGTTTATTCCAGGGAATAAACGCAAGCCAAGAGAGGATCACGCTGCAAAAAATATCCAACTTTAAAAAGGGACATATTCTTAGATGTAAAAACAAAAAAAACATGTATTTTTCAGTTTCTTGAAGGGAAACATTATTTTTAGACTCAGTTCTAAGCAAACTTAAATACGTGGTTCTTTTTGAAGTCGTATAAAGTAAAGCAAAGCAAAGCAGTGCTTCAACTGGACTTTTTCAAACTGTTTATTTTGAGGCTGGAAGCTTTAAAGCTGCACTAATCAATCATTTTATAATAATGGGTCAAATGGGTATGTGTAATATGAAAACAGTTGGTTATAGTGATAAACATATACAGAAATATCAACCAGCTTTGCAGTTCTTAGATTTGTGGAGCATTTTAGTGTCTTTTAGCTAATTGTTTTGGTCTCACTGCCTACAACACTGTCTTGGTTCACTCTCACTGGTCTTATGTTCTTTATTTCAAGCTGCTCACTGTACACTACCTGCCCAGCAACAAATGATGGATGCTTTACTATGTTCTACATGTAATACTGAACATAAATTTGTCAGATCACCAGAAACACAACTCCATATTAAATTCTAATGTTGCTCCTTGTCTGCTGAGTGTAAATAGGCACCTGTTCACTAAACATGTTAGCCATAAGGCTAGCTTGTTTTGGGACAAACATGTATTCATCCAGCTTTAAGATGTGGTTAGCTTGCTTACTTTTTGCAGGTCAATAGACAATTTCATACAATACAGACATGAGCAGAAATGGTTTCATCTAACCTATAAGTTGTGCAGAATGATCAGTATTCCGGTTATGACAATCTAAGATCCTAAATCATTTTGACGAACTAAATAAAAAACTGCAGTGATACTCATGTCTTCACAGTTGTTAAAGTGCAAAGACAAAGTGACTAAGTTTGAGCTAACGTGAACGGCTATTACACGACTTCCCTTCAGGGTTGTTAAACTCTGCTCAACATTACAGTAAGTCATCAGAGGAAAATGAGACTTGTTCCACTCTGTTATTATGTTGATACCACAGTACAATGCCAGACAGATGTCACTGTGAATGAGACAAGCTATGATGAGTAGACTGAAGCAGTGTCATAGTTTAAGAGACATGAGTCACTCTGCAGTTTTCTCACTGTTCTTTTTCATACTCAGCCATCGAATTGGCTCCATTGCCTAAGCAGGAGATGTCAGCAACTTAGTTCTGGGCTGGCAGGGCAGAGTAGTGTGTGTATGTGTGTGAAACCAAGAGAGAAAACAAAAGAGATAGTGAACACATTCAGTCCAGACACAATCACTTTCCTTTCCTGTCATTTGGAAAGTCTTCGTAATGACTAGACTGCAGACTGTTAAACAAAACGGTTGCAAATGAGACTGGCAGCGCCATAGTGTGAATGAAAAACTAAGAAAAATGTGATAATGTTTAGTCTAAGCGATCACCCAAATCCCTCCAAAAGTGTCAGCTGCATATTATTCTTTGGAAATGAGTCATTGAGAATTTCTTAAAATGAATAAGATGACATTTTTATAAGTTTATGATAAATAGAAAACTACCCCTGCTGGACCAAGATATCTCTGGTTGCCCATAATGAACACAAAACACATGAAGTGTACAGTGTCATGAAGCCAAATTGGAAACACAAGAAGGTATGCCAGTCTGTACAGATTTATGTTGGGTTCACGCTCTGAGGATTTACACCATTTTGTCTGAGCACAAACCACAGCTGAAATAACCCAAAATGATCCAAACCCTCAAGCAGTCAGTACCACTTTAAGTGGTGCAGGAAAGTAGCATGAATTATATGGAAAATATACAACAACACTTTTTATGTGCCGTTACAGTATGAAGAAGAAGAAAAATGTGCTAAAATACTGTCATCATTGCAGGATATAATAATAATAAAAGAGGAATAACAAATTATTATACTATCAAGACACAACCAAAGGAGGGTTTGTGTGTTTAGTTTTGTGGGAGGAGGGATCCAGCAGCTGGACTAGTGATGCTTGATTCAATCTGATCATTGTCAGAGCCTGTGGCCTTTCCACCATGTGTGTCCAAACAACCCACACCCTCTGCCTGTGTCTGGAAGCTTTGACTGGAGCTGGTGGAGGTGGGAGGGGGACTAGGGTGTGGGTCAGCTGAGGGTGTACCAAAAGCTCGGTCTCTCTACACGCTACAGTAACTTCTGCTTTTGACATGTGCAGGCCCTGGGCCCATCCATCCTCCCCCTGACGGCTCAGCTGCTCATACAGACAAGGGAACGTAGACAGACTTGGTGTAGGCTTGCTGCTTTATAATGTTTTTCATTTATAGAAATGTCTGTTTTCTCCCTGCAAGTTCATGTAACACTGTGAGTCAGTAGCGATTCCCATGCCCAGCCAATGAAACCCTCACACATTTGCTTCTGTAAACACCTCATAGTCATTTGATACATTTGTGTGCGGGAAATGTTTGTTTTATACAGTAAAACTGAATTTGTTTGGAATAATTAAGATACAAAATAATAAACAGAATAACTCAACAGGATCCGGAAATGCAGGATCATACAGTGCTAGCCCCAAAACTTATTATGCCAAGAATACTAGAGCAATACACCTAATCAGCAAAAGAAAAATATTACTTAATTTGTAGGTAGAACTAAACTCATGACACTCTTTGTACACTCTTTAGCTGCCGTTATAAAGTAAAATAATGTTGAGCAAAATGAGAGCAATAATAAAAACCATTCTCAGGGGCCAAGCTGGCTTGTCAACGTTTTGTTCCCCATCACCAAGAGCCTCCTTCAAAAAAGGCACCAGGGGAGAGACTTTATGAAAAACCTGGATGAAATAAGAGAGATGTTGCTGTGCAGATGGTGCCTCTTAATAGATGTGAGCTCAACAAGCTGTGATAAGGGACCATGTCTGCTTGGAGCAGGGAGAACGGGCAATCCCTGCTCAGGGGGCAATGTAGCATCTGCAGCCAGACATTAATAAATGACTACGAATACTATGTTGACAAATTGAATGCCACCGATGAGTAATGGCAAGAGACTTGTAAAAGAGATTGTCACAGGAAACTAAGGGCTCAATTGTTCCCAACTGCACTGGTGCATGTTCACAATAATAGAGAAGGGATGTACCCAAAATGCTGAATGCAAAATCCCTTCTACTTTGCAGTTTCCTTATTTGAAAAAGCACCCAACCCCCATGAAACAGCAACTCATCATTTTTGACACTGCAGATGAAACAAACAAGATATAAAGTGATTATTAGTATTTCTTGTTTTTGATCTTTGACAGACTGCTTCCAGTCCTAATGCTATACTAAGCTAAGTTAAGCTTTAGCTTCAATCTTATCATCCAACTCTCTGCAAGAAAGTAAGTAAGTATATTCTCCAAAATGCCGAACTACATGCCTTCACGGGACTGGGGCAGATATTTAGATTTTGCACAGGACTTTGTTGTGCAGACTGCCTCTGGTCATGCAATAGCTAAACTTACATGGTGGCTCTGCCCTGTTACAGTGTTTAACAGTAATTTTTTAACGTCTGTGTAAACTAAGTAAACACGGATACCTGTGGCCGTAATTGGGCAAAATGTAGTCTGAATCCAATCTCTCCTCACACTGGGATCTGGGTATACTGTATTAATATATGCAAAGGAGTAAAAAAACATGCTCAAGTTGCCTAAATGTGCAAAAACCATAATAAACTTTCAGGCGGGTGCTTGCTGAAAATAGTTCTGTGTTCTCCAACACCTTTTCCCCTGACTGGTGGTGTTGCAGCTAAAACATAGTGAGGGATTGAGTCATATGGTTTCACTTTGAGGAATACACTTTCCTACATGCTCTCTGAAAAGCTCATGTTTCCATTTTCGTAGGTGTGGTCTTCTTTTTAGGTCACAACAGAACTCAGAGGAGAGGAATTCCCCAAGTATCCACGTGAAGGAGGGTTTTTAATGAACTGCACAGTGATTGAAATGGGGCGAGTGAGCTTACTTTTAAATGAATTCATGACTGTCACTGCTTCATTTTGGGAACAAGAGGTACATAACCAAGTTCATTGTGCTAAAAAGAAATAGAGGGAACTGATGAAAGAATCTGACGATATTTATAGTGAGAAATCAAAAGGAAAATCTGTCTTTCAGAGCTATGTAGGGGGAAAAAAGTAACCATACATCCTCCACTCTTCATCAGGTTATCATAAGCTGCATACCGGATAGTTTTGCATCTGTGCAAAAAATGCACATGTGGAGGTTGAGGGTGGAAGATCCATGAGTTAAGACCAGCCAGTGTGCATGCAGTCCAGCCAGAGTTCCCACTCATACCCCAGGACAGCTTTCTCTGATGAATAAAGATGCTTTATGGCCTCTGGTCCAGCTGGGTTTTGGCCAGCCATGCACCACAGCACTGTAGCTTATTCCAGACAGCCATTATCAAAAAGAAACCATTTGAAAGGCCCATAGAGAGCAAGCGGTCTCATTAAATGAAAAGTGGGTTTGTGAAGGAGCTTGTTAGATGCCACATGTCAATTTACTTTAACAGTAGCCTGTTGCAGATATGTTATTGTCTGGTCCTCAGAGGATGTAAAATATAGGAGAAAAAAGGAAAGGGAGTGATTTCATGTCTTCATCCTGCAAAGATTAAGGATATTCCAGTTGCTAGCTTGTAATCATGAGAGCATCACCTTGCTGGAATGGTTTCAAAACCACAAAACTAGATGTTAAACAAAAATGTTTAAACCCATCTTTTACCTTCTTGCAAGATATTTCTAATACTTTAATTCTAAACGTTGAGTGTAAATGCTCACCTGACTGAATACAGTCAGTGATGGACGAAGTACTAAGAACCTTTCTTGAGTTAAGTATGAATATTATCACAATGAAAATTGCTCCATTACAAGAAAGAGTAAAAAAAACAGTACAATGTACTTAAATTATCAAAAGTTAAAGTATTCGTTATGCAAAATTGCACTATTTAGATCATTATATGTATTATATATATACTCTATATATATATTACTGGAGTATTATTATTGATTCATTATCTTCGCAGCATTGTAATTAATTAATTATATATACTGTTGGGTAGTTTAATCTATAACAATGCATCATTTTTAAATTGTTTTATTTATAGATATAAAAGCTTGATCTGAAAAATATCTAGCAACTACCTGTCAAATAAATGTAGTGGCATAAAATATTTCCCTCTGAAATGTAGTAGAATAAAAGTTTAAAGTATGAACGAATGGAAATACAGTTGTATTTAGTTGTACTTAAGTGCAGTGCTTAAAGAAAGGTACTTAGTTTTTTCCATCACTGCTGCCTAGTTTGATAATTAGCCAATTAGCTTGAAAAGCTGGTGTCACATTTTGCCCCCCATACCATTTGACTAGTTTGGAGCAACATTAGCAGTTTTCTGAGGCGTTTGTGCATGAGCATGCACTTTACTGGATGTATGCATGTGCTTCTGTTCATTCGAGTGTGGATTAGATCTGGTCTCTGGCTTTCGTCAGCACATGCCGGACACGGCGCTCTGAGGCTCTGCATTCATTCCATGTTGTTTTCATTCCCCCACCTTCGCTAGGTGCACAAAAAATGTTTTCTAAAGTCTTCACATTCCAGCAAAAAAAAAAAAGTGCTAGCATGTACTTTTACACACACACCTGGATAGTGGCCTTTCATTTGATACCCAACATTTTTCAATTATGCAGCTCAGTCCAAAAAATATTCACCATTTCTTCTCCTGCACTAAATCGTTTTGACACACAGGACAAGCAAACAAACTGTAGGTGAAGCTTTATTAAACACTTATTTCCTAATCCTTCATTTATCAAAGAAATCTACATTTATCTTAGTACTGCTGAAAATAGCTGTAGGATTTTGTTCCCCCACAGAGGGGCCCTATCACTCTGTTAGCACTGAAAACTGGAGCAGGAAATATCAAGGGCTGTAATTACAGTCAGATACAGAAGGTAAGGATGTGAACTAACATTCCTGATCAGAGTGCCGCCTGGATGGAAGACACATGAGACTTCCTCCAGTACACATTCATTTATTAACTTTTCATTAGGCAACTCACCCTCCATTTGATCCTTCCCCAAATAAAGCTACACAGATTTTCCAAGAAGGAGTTTTGCTCCAGAGCAGACAACCTACAGTCAGGATTTAAACCTCTGCTTTCAGCGTAAAGCTAACAAGAACACTTGCCACCTCAGACTGACCAACCACTTTACACACACACACACACACACACACACACACACACACACACACACACATCATGGTTTCATCAATCCTGGCATTACATTGTTATTCCATGTCGCGATTAATGACTTTTGCTTTGATTCAGATGACATCCTCTGACATTCTGGGACTGGGCATCCGGCAGGAAGCAGTTGGCAGTGTCTGGCACATCCTGAGTCTGGCCAGCAGTGTTGCAGACGGTTTGAGCTGAGCGTGTTGTGTCATCTGACAGCCCTCTTACCAGAATCAGACTTGGCTGAACAACTTCTGCCTCCAGCTAATCGTACCACCATATATTAACCATCCTCATTACCCATGTCATTCTGCTATGAGTTTTGAGAACTGGCTCTAAATTTGGATTTAATCAGGCCACATTTTTATGGGACATTTCTATCACGCATCTGTCTCTTTTGTTTGTGCTCATTTTAATCACACATTTCTTTGCACAGATTGGATACACAATGTTGCAATGTTAATCCAGACAGAATTCAGATCATGAGTCATATGACTTTTATTTGGATTTAAATATTAAACAATGAGAGCAACATCGTAGATTGAGTTTGGCATTTGTGTCCAAATGTGACTGGATGCTAACAATTGCAAGCAAACTGCAAGCTTAATCAGACTTACCCTGATTGTGTGTTAATTTTGGCCCTCAGCTTTACTTCCTTTATCAACTTGTGTAGTACAAACCTGCCCATTCAACCTGACCTGATTTTAAACTATGCTAGTGGCATGGGGCTCTTGGGATAGCATAGTCAGCCTGTAGGTGCACCACTGAAATATTTCAACAACTGTTGTATGGATTGTTGTGAAGTTTTATACAGACATCCATGTTCCTCAGAGGATGATGCCTACTGACTCGGGTGATCCCCTGATTTTTCATCTACCACAACGAGCAGGTAGCATTTTTTACATAGGCCTATCCTGTAAGATGTCTCAATAACTATTGGATAGATTGGCACACACTTTTGTACAGACATTCGTGGTCTTTCGAGCATGGCTGTAGACTCTTAGTCTTCCTATGTTATACGATCCTACATGCATAAACGTACAATGTCCCTCATTTCCAGTGTGATCTTGACTTATCTTCAATAAGTTTGTATCATATGTCCTAATTTCAAGTAGTAGCATTAGCAATTATTCACAATATGTTTCAGCTCCTCTACTGGAAACATAGGGTAACTTAAAACCTGAAATTACTTGTTAAGCATTGTCAACTGTTAATCATGCTAAGTTATGAAAAGTAAACAGTTTATTTGACTTGCTTTGATCTACTTAAATGTACTTCACTCGATTGAAATAAAAAGGTTGCATCAAATCCTACAAATAAAGCAGTTTAAATCAATATTTCTCATCACAAACACGAGAAAAGTCATAAACTTCTCAGTGCGTGACTGTGGTCTCATGTTGTTTGTGTTTGTGATATATGAGCATATACGAGCTAAATGATTTGTGCGATTGCTGGTGCGATTAAGAGGTAAATTCCTCTGCATATCTCATTGCCTGAAGGAAGACTGTCTGTCTCATAGAAGGGTAGTTGCCCCTATGACACCCCGGATCACACAGACAACCTCATACCAGAGAGATGCGCTGTACTGACGAGGAGCTGAGATTCTAGCACCACACATACAGCCCTGAACAGGGCAGGCTTTCATAACATTGCTGCCTGTTCCGTTTCCTCTCACTGATGGTGTGATTTGTGGATGAGTTGAACAAGTCTTCACTGTACCAGCAGCAGGTTACCAGAGGCCATGACTCTGCCAGACCTTAAAATTACACTGCATATGCCATCTTGTCTCTACTCGAATATTTTTCCCCAAGCCTGAGCACGGTCACTCGCCCACAAAACATTGAGAGGTCGAGTTTGGAGAGCTAAGATACATTCCTTTCTTGCAGGATCTTGATATGATTCACAGCTCAGTTTTCAGCGGATACGTGCTGACATAGTTTTTGCTGGAGTATTGGCCTTTTAGCAGGAAGCCCTGGGTGCTTTGTTGTGGTGGGAAGCAGCGCTGCTATCCTAACAGAGATCTCTGTTGCATGGATTTCGGACAGAAGGAAAGCCAACAAGAGGGGCTTTCACATAAAACCCCCTGAACTAGTTGTTACTGTACCATCACACTTCCCCTATATCTTACCCAGCGGAAACAGATCCTATCTTTACTTATTGTGGGGATAACACCACCCATATTTATTTAATTCCATCAGTTCACTGTTTGGAGGCAACAGTGACTCACATCATTACATCATGTGACCAGATATGTGAGTTACAATGTAACACACCAAGATAATGTGCCAGGCACCACAACACATCCAAAAACTGTTAACGTTTGGGCCAGACTAAAAGGAATATACCAACAGCAAGCAGAGAAAGACAAGCTACTTCTACCTTTAACAAGAGCACATTTCAAACACTCACTTGGCTCTGTAAGTTGGACACACTGCTGAAAATATGCTTAAGGCAAAAGCGTCGGTTCAGAATGAAGGGGAAAATGATTACAACAGCACAGACTTTGGCTTGGATGTGATTGGTTGTTTACTGCCAAGAACAGCAACTCAGCTGGGGAAACAAGATCATTCTGACACTCTCCGAACGACTCCTCAGCGCTTGTGGAACAAGTTATTTACTGACCAAGTTTAATTAAGAAAAAATTGATTTGAAGTTTTATGGGGTTATAACTTGGATGAACACATGCAGTACTCGCATAACATAAGTCACTGGAAGGAAAGCTTCCTTGGAGTTGTGCTTTGGCTCCCACAGGATGTTCTCCCATAAAATATGAACCCTCTACAGCTTTCTCAATAAGTATCTACTCTTGAAAGGATAATATCTAGAGCACAGACATGAGTTTGAGGGGTCGGGTTATGGTTTAGATAAAAATCATAATGGCTCGCTTTTCAGCCAGCAACACTCCCTGCGCAGACACAAGAGAAAAAGTTGACCTCCTATTAAATGATTTCGAAGTCTCAGCATCTCATGTGAAAGGCTTGAGCTTGTTACTGTCTTGAGGTCTTTGTAGTCCTGACTTATATTGGCAAAGAAGCTGATGTCTCCCCTCGGCCTGGTTCCCAACCACTCGTGGAGGATCTGCCCTCTAATGATGTGTTGATCATGAGCGTGTTGTTCACTGAACTACTCTTTTTATATGAACTAGCAAGACCGACTCGTCTCAGAGAGTAATTAGTTCTTTTTGGCCACGCTTGCACGTGTGCATTGTGCAACAAAAATAAGAATGCATGAGTTTAATGTTTTCTCATGTGACAGCTGCACAGGCTCAGTGTTAAACAGAAATGACCCACTTATATTGCAGATATTGATTTTATTTTTTTTAATTTTCTTTGACTCTTTAAAGATTCTGTTTTTCTGAATGTGTTGGCAGGCAAGTACAATCAGAAACACATGAGAGAAACACACCTACTGTAATGAAAATATTTATTAATGTTATAAATTGTACACAAGGAGAATATATTTTATTCTTTCTCTCTCACACACAGGGTTTGTTTTGATGATAAGAGCTTTGCTAAGTGTAAATGAAGAGTTATTTGTGTTGATAAAGTTTAGTTTTGACATTTTGCAAAACTGCAAGCTGGACCTGAACTGCTGAAGTACAAATCGCTGACTGAATTACTTTACCTGATCAAAACATGGATTCTTTTTTATTTGTTTTACTGAAAGGAAAAACATGTAGAGGCACAAGGTAAGCTGACAAGTGATGCTAATATACCAGTATGATGACAAGACAGCTTTTTCGGGTTGTCTAGATGTGGTGAAAAGGGAACATTAAGTGTGACTCCTCGAATAACAATAAATTGACTGATTGGGTGGCTGGTTAGTGTTCCGTGTTGCTGGCAAGGACGTGGTTAACGTTGTTGTGTTGATTTGCCTGGTGATTATTTTAAATGGGAATTACGAGTGAAGACGCTTTTTGTTAACGCGTTGTGTTTACTTTAATGTTACACTTGATTGTCATGGACTCAACTGTTTAGTGGTCAAATGTTAGGGAAATATTAATAACTTTGTTATAACGTTAAGGTTACCTTTTATCTCGAAGTTAGTGATTGTAACTATGCCCAGATAAGATGGTGGATGGTTATGCCATGAATTATGACATAATGTCACATCTACAGTTTTATATCTATGTTTACCCCTCAACTGGGTCTGGGTCTTCAAGTCATTAATTTCTACACGTGACATCTACACAGCCTCAGTACTGGACAAAAATGGGTCGCCATCATCGTCGTCGTTGTACCCCACTAAGTAAATGAACGAATGACTTAAAAAAACAGTAGTTCTTTTTACTGAGCAAAGGTAACAAAGGAACAAAGTCACTTAAACGAACCAGTTATGCCATCACTACTGCCCTCAGAGCCACAAGGTTCACCACTCAGTGAACTCAGTGCCTAGGGGTCAAGGGTCAAGAGCCCAGGGTCAGGCCACAGCCTCTGTAGCTGACAGTTATGCTTAAAGTTCATACTCAGCAAGCTGATTTGTGAGGTTTGCATAGAGCATGGGCGGGACTGTCAAACAAAGCAGTTTATGGCCTAAGTGTTTAACTGTGTCCTGCCCCTGGAACATTATTTACAGCCTATTATTCTAAAACTACAACACACAGGATATTTAACAGCAATGACAGGAAGCATTGAGTAACTGAGTCACAGCAAAGGGAGAATATCCTCATTGCGCGCCAAAAACTGCTTCTTGAATTCACAACAGCATTTATCTCGAGCCCATAAAAGGTACGCATACAGTATAGCAAAGCTTTTAAACTTTTAAACTAGCTTTGGTGAAAAGCTAATTATCTTTTAAAGATGGACAGCAACAACAAAGTGACCCATTGCAAATCTTGTCAAGGCTTTTGGAAGAGCGCTCTCATAACGTATGCTGACCCCAGGGTAGAGTAAACATTCCATTTGGCCTTCATGACTTGCCAGTAATTACCCAGACTGCCCCAGGGCCTTGCTCGCTGCCTGGCTGGCAGGCTGGCAAATTTTACTAGCTAGCAGACATACAAAGAAACGCATATAAGGGGGCTTGTAAACTCACTTTCATAAAAGTCCAGCTCAAAGCATGGGGATTCTTTCTAATGGAAAGTAGCTCATTGGTGTTTTAATGGATGTGTTCAGCTTTCTCCAGTCAACTATCCACAATGTTGTTGCATAAAAAATGCAAATGTATAAACTCAGTGCATTGCAGCTTTGGTTGTTGGAGCTTGTGTGGCTCTTTGCATGCATTCATTAAGTTGTGTTGACTGCTGAAGACTGCTCTTGCAGTAGTCGTTTTTGTCTGCCAGCATTGACGCTGGATTGACGCACTGAGGACTGTTTCTGCCCGCGTGCTCACACACTGTCATGAACGCACACACACACACACACAGGTCTGATTGTCCCCTGTCCGGCTCCACTCCCTCATTATCTGTATAACTGCATGTCTGAGACCTTTAGCTCAGCGGCCAAGCCAAGTCTTCAAAATGCAGACAAACATCCGAGCCATGATAAAACCTGGTAAGACAATGCTGAAAGAGTTGCACTGAGGAATTTAGATTTTGGACAGCTTTACAAAAAAGATAATCACTACGAATTTGCATTATCTAATTTCAGATAATTCATATATATATATAAATGACAATTACTGCTGTAAGAAACATTACAAAGGGTAAATGAAAAAGAAGAAGAAAGTGGAAATAAAAGAAAACATATAGTAATAACAAAAACCTTTCAATTTTCCTTCAAATATAAGTCGTCTTAGCATAGCAGCCAATTCATGAGCTGCTACTACGGCAAAGCCCCACAATCCTGTTACCTTAAGTTCCATTAGTGGTTTGCTAATAAACTAAGCATGTAATTTCAATAGCAAAATCAATAGCACGTGGTGGAAAACATAACAATTTAAAGTTTAATTCCTTGTATGTTTTACGTTAAAAAACATTAAAATCAGCTTAAAAACTCTTCAGAATAAATTTCACAGCACAAAGCCCATGTTACCACGTGCTTTAGCAAGTGATTTAAAAAGGGACTATAGGGGAGACTGCTGAGCTGAATGCAGGTACTGTTCATGCAAGGCCCTCTCTGAATACATGTTTACTCAAGCAGTCACATGTCCAAATCTAAGCAGAAAAAAATTGTCATATTACTGTTTTCCAGGCAGATTAACCCTTAGATTTAGGTTAACAGCCCTCCAGCACAGGAAATTCCTGTTTCACGTACTATGAGGGACTCTGCATGAGCCACAATATGAATTTTGATCTGGGTTCTAACGACCTCTGCAAATGTAATCTATAAATTTAAAGGATATGAAATTAAATCAGTAATATAAGTCTTACAGATGGAGGAGTTTATATGGTGTTTGGCAACATGTCAGACACTTACCATTTCATATAATGGTTGAAATACTGAATCCCCTCCCCCCACACACACACACATTTACAACCATCTTTAATGTAATGGCAATGAAAAATGTCAGTTTCACACAGCCTGTTTAAAGGTTAAACATAACTTTGTGTATGTTATTAGCCTGGATATGTCATATCCATCATTTAGTACAAAAATTGAGAGTACATGCAAACAATCAAATGAGTTTGCAGCGACTGGTTGTGCCACATTTGTTTGACAATAAAGATATTCCTGGAGCTTGTGAAGAAAGCCTGATAGGGTGGATTTTCCATGCTTGTGTGCACCCGGAGTCTGTGTAAATAAAGGGAAAGGGCTGGTAGGGCTTGCTCAAGGCTTGCTCTCTCTGCTCCGACCTTATAAGGAGGCTTCCTGATCAACAGAGCAGTCGCTGGGACATTTGATCCACAGAGACAAATGGAGAGTACTTGCACTGGAAACAGTGGGCAAGCAGTCTGGGGGAGGGGAAGCTATCATGGTTAACCATCCCGAAGATATCACTGACATTTCTTAAAGCGCTTTCCAGTAAGTTTAGTCTAAATGTTTGGGTGACTGCATCTTGCAGAAAACTTTTTTATTATATAGAGTCGTCAATGAAGATATATATGATTTCACTGTTAATGTGAAAAGAAAGTTCAACGGAAGTTTTAATCTCAAATCTTTCTTTGCTGACATGCAGAATTAGCTTAGTTTGACCCACAGGCAACAGTTACTGATTCACTGGGAGGAAAATGTGCTGCCAGTCTCAAGAGACTGCAAGATGAAAGGGATGAACATGTTCATTCCCAAGAGCTGTTGACAGCAGAACTGACTTCCAGGTCAGGATAGGTAAGGATCATCCACACGGTCCAGACCTTTGTGGTAACTACCAGAAAAACAGCTGGTGCTGGGCTGTCCTTCCACCCATCAGTCGTCACTCATCCCACTTAGCAAGAGCTGAGTCAACTACATGAAATAGACACTCCTATTACCACCAACCACAATCCCAGACAGTTTACGTGTATCTCAAGCTTACACCGTCAATGGGAGCTTTGACAGTCTTAGATGATTGTAGGGTGACTGTGGAAGCCTACGTGAGGGATTTCTTAGGACATCTGTTTGTGAGAATTCCTCCTGTTGGTGGTATTTTCTTGGCCGTATATTGAACCTGAGTGAGTGACAATGAGAAGTCTGATCATGCAGGCAGATGCGGGGTCTCAGGTGGCACAATGGGTGTGATACAGCAAGAAAAGTCAAGCAAGATGTGTGGGAGTTAAGGGAAGGGAAGACCACCAGTTGCACAGCAGTGAAGCAAAACATTACACATTAGCTCTGTTGGTTCACTGATTGGCCTTACATTGAAGCTGCCCAGTTGAGGGATTCAGCTGGGTGACCTAACACCCTTATCAGTGAGCGTGTTTTGATCACTGATCACTCAGTAAAGCCCCAGCAGGTTCCACATCATATAAGCCTAAGGGGGTGAATACCTGTCATACAGAAACGCTGTTAAGACATGGTGTTAAGTGAGCGACAGTGCTGTGGTGCAGCTGCGTGGCTGGCAGCGCTGGGATGCAGAGGCAGGTGTGAGGACCAGACCACCTACAGTTCGAGCTGAGAGAACACACTGTTGAATATTCCCTTTGAGTCCCTCATAAACAGTGCAGGTGTACTAATACATAGTCAGCTAATTCAAGGGTCATTTGTCCCGTCTTTCTTCCATTGCCTCACTCTCTTTAAATATCTGTATTCAACCATCAGTACCTGGCTTGTTGCCAGACTGTTAATTATTAATGAGGCACTAACATTGTCTCCAGGTACAGTGTATGGCTAGAGAGAAATTTGTCCTAACTGTTTTGGCTTGTGACCCCTTATGCTGTGTTCAGGTCATATTGTTAAGAACATAATTATAAGCATTTTTGAGAGGTAAAATTATCCACATAAATACACATTTATGTAGCAGAAATATGCTGTTTTCTGTTTTCCTGTCCTGTTAACCATCCCTTGACCCACAGGTTGGGAACCACCAGTGAAGAGAATATATTGGGCAGGGAAATAGCAAGATTATATTAAATGTTCTGGTTGTTGTGATACATTTTCTGACTACATGACAGTTTACATGGCAATGACGTTAAAAAGTTCATATTTGAATTCACAGGTGCAACAGCCTGAAACGACGGTCACTCAGAAACAGAGCTGTGAAAAAGCATTACATTATTATAAGATACTGACAAACAGAGCTGTGCAAAGAACTGTAGGAATTTCTAACGGTTTCAAAGTGTTTTGTAATATTTATTCATACAAGAATTATCACAGATTTACATAACAATAACAATTAAATTGTGCCTGAATATCCTGAAATCAAATCAGGATATATATATTTGAAAGAAAGCAAAAAGTGATTTTTTTTCCAGTTATCTTTCCAGACTGTATCTTTATAATTGTTTATAATGTCAGTGTCTTGGTTATTTTAGTAATTTAATACTGATGTATTTAACCAAGTGCTTTAAGTGTCTGAACATAAACATATCAAAACAAATAGAGGGGAAATTGTATTGCAGTAGGGAAAATGAAATACTTTAATACTTTTCATAAAAAATGTTTCCTCATCAGAACTCAGAATCAGAAACAGATTTACTGACAAGAAACTTGCTTTGGTGTTACAAAATTACTTGTGAGATTAATTTCTAGGAGACATGGCTGGTAAGAGCTAATGTGGATCTAAATAATTAAACAATACAACGACAATGAATTATTCTGCTTTGTAAGTTTTGGACTCATCCGTAGATGAGAAAATCATTTGATTGATTTTCTTTTCCAGTGTAAAGTCCAGTTCTGCCCTGAAGTCGTGATTTACACAGCAAGAGGCCCCTCAGTAAACAGAGGGAGCAGACGCACTGCTCAGGGGCTCCTCTTCATCTCGTCATCCCAAGGACACTGACAGCTGGCCTTCGTGACAGGACAATGAGTCCAAGAGGAGCTCCAGCAGAGAGACGCTGGCCAAGGGCCCTTTCTGCTCCAAAATGAGACTCTCTCTGAAGGGGTTAAAGTCTTAATCCTCGTCTATTCTCTATGGCATAAGGATTAGCCAGAGAAAGTTAATACACACACCTTCAGGTTAGGGACTAGCAGTCCCCTGCTCTGTGGCTGCTAAGCCTGTTCGCTGCTTGCGGGCAACATGGGGTCTTCACTGCCCTTATTGGCTGTAGTCGGCACAAGAGGCCATTTTGACCATAGGGTGACCACCCTTATTTTAGGGCCTTTATGTAGACAGATTGTTTGACTTGTCCCTTTGCACTTTATGCGTGTGCATTTTGTTACCACTTAACCCCTGAGCTAGGTCATGATTGAGATAGAATTTGCATCAATTCAGCATGAAAATATTGTAAGACTTATGTAAACAAGTGCATAAATAGAGCGATTTCACAACGAACACTGCTGGCCCTCAAAAGGGGGTTTTGTTTGCTGCTGCTCAGCAGTATATAAATATTCAATTGCCTGTTAGCCACGGCTGCTGCTAATCCTCAGCAGAAGTCGATGCCAAGTTGGAACATATTTGAGGGCAGCTGGATAATAAATCATATGAACTCAAACACAGAAATATACCAGAGAGCTTGCTGTTTATGCCTTTTGTTCTGGAGCGATGATGGTTGTGACAGCGGGCTCGTGAGACACGACAAAACCCACCAAGAACTTTAAGCTCTATTCTGGACTGTCCATGCTCTGAAGCATGCAAGATGAAAGAAGAGCACCACTCGCAAATTTGTTGTTCACATGATTTTTTAGGATAAGTTTAAAAGTATTTATATAATGAGTCTCTTAGTACTTATCACCATGATTGCCTGGTGCAGTCAATAGTGCTGCATTGTCTATACAAATGTGAAAAAAGTAACTATAACTTCTTTGTATGCCCACAGTGGTCGTAAAAAGCTTAATATCTGAAGATTTTGAAGCTCTAATCAGAAAGTTTAACTTTTTTTTTTACATTTTCACACACTAAAAAGGAAAATTGCTCTTACTTTTACTTTTTACGGTACAATAATTCACTCAAACTGTTTATTGACTTAAGCAAGTGGATACTGGTATGTTGTGTAAGTGAAAACAGGTGTCCAGTGCTGTGGCTGGTATGGAGACATACACTGTCTACAGTATGTCTGTATCTATACACATGGTGTATTTCTCATATCTCATATCTGTCTATCTATATCTACATATATGCAACTCTATATATCTCTATTTTTATTTGTATTGCTTAAATTGCTGTTCACTTAATAAATAAAAGTTTTGGAAATTGTTGTAAAAGATCCACAATCTTTACCAAAAGACTGTATGTATCATAGGAGAAATCAAAAATTATGTTTCCAATGGCAATAGCCAAAGTTGGTTTATGGAACAATGATAGACCACATATTCCACAGAGAAACACTGTGGCGACACTCTGTATATTGTGGCATATTTGTGTGACATTCAGAGTCGTAAATTGGCGCCTGTGCCCACACCACCGCTGTCAATCATGTCAGATGGCCAGTGAGTGAGCATGTGTTTGCTGAAGCACTGTCTGCCACAATAACATGTTTACATTGTGGAAAGAAAAATCCTTTGGGCTTCTACAGAAAACAGGCACGTGTGCTGAAAGACACGGAAAGATGTGCGATTGTGGAGTATTTCTATTGAGTCAGAGAATTGAATGCAGAAAAGATAAAGTTTCAAACTTTACATATAAATGAAAAGATTTGGGTGGATGTGCATGGTGTCTATCAGCATTGCTTTACCCCTCATTCATATAATGTCCTTGTTATTCGTCATCTGATTTTCCACAATGCAACTTGACCGCCGACAATTCAGATGTGTTATGCTGGTAGCGGCTAATGTAGCCTTGAGCTGCAGAGATCTTGTCTTTCCAACACCATACCAATTTTTGTCCTGTCCATTGACTTTTCACTTGCATTGGAAAATTGTTCAGTGTCAATTGTTCCGCTAAAAATAGAAAGAAAAAAATTTAAAGTAAATTATGATGTTAAAAAAAGTATGCAACAAACTCATGCAACTCTGCAACAAACTCTACTAGAAAAGCCTAACAGAATAGCTTTTCAATGGAAACACCTCTCCGTCTATACCTTTGTTTTACATTACCATACCACTCCCAGGTATCAGTGGAATCTATGGAATGGCTAAACTGCTGAAGTTCTTATGAGATTGCCTTGATCTATCTGTAATCCCACTCAGATAAGATGTGTCTTACCATATCTCAGGTATTATAAAGAATAGAGCTATTCATCTCGTCAATGACAGAGATTTGTGTAAAGCTGAGAAGTTCCTCGGCTGACCAGAGTATCCATCATTGGTCATTAGGATATGCGTGGCAAACCAACAGTACCAACATGGCTCAGATCCAGGTGGGACGTGATTGCTGATCTGGCCGAGCAATTTCCAGTGTTCTCTCTGGCTAAAGGCACAACGCGGGATATCAATAAAGAAGCTGGAGCTTTGCAGGGCCACTTTAATCCACAGTGAAACCAGAGTGGCCTCTGTCACTGAGCCTTGTTTATTACTGAGGGGATTAAGGTATTGCTAGGTTAAGAACAACTTTGATCATGACTGCTGGCTCCTGGAACGCACAAAGGTTTGCGCATAAGCCAAGGCAACAATTACCAGCCAACAGAGGGTCATTAGACAGAGGGCTGCTGCCCACGTTCCAGACACCCCCCACCCCTGCCCCCGACCAACGAGGATCTTTGATAACATCAAACCTCCCTCCAGTCCTTCGCCACAATCACGCCAAACAAGGCTGTCTAATGCTAAGTACAATGCCGACCAGACTCCACTGAGATCGAGCATTCCCCACAACTAAAAACGAGAGGAGTGGCCCAACAGGAAGTGTCCAGGGTGGGCCAAAGTGGGAGGCTCTGAGCCTCTGGGTGGTTAGGTCCATAGAGAGCTACTCAGATCTGGTTCAAATGCGATGCTATCTCTGTGCTGTGCTTTGCTTGAGGGGGATGGTCAATTCACCTAAAATAGGTACGGGTTGAGTAGTGTTATTTTAATTTTTATAAACGGTACATATGGTAAATGTCATATTTATTGTCATTCCCCTAACTGAACTCTAAATACATTGTTTAACTGAATTTATCACCTTATTCCTATAATTAGAAAATAACACCCCAAGAGTTGAGAATGTGTAGATTTTTTATATAAGGATATGAGCTCTGTTTAAGTAGATAGTAGTTAGTTAAGTAGAGTTAGATAGATTCATTCAATGTAATATTACAGGAATTATATGTCATGGTCCACGAACTGTTCGTTTTTGGTTTCCTGTTTTATTTTGAAATTCCTTGTCTGTCTCCTGGTGCCTTCCTGTCCTTGTTTGAGTCCCTCCTTAGTTAATTACACGCACCTGTGTCTTGTCACTCACCTGTGTCTGATCCTCTCGTTTGCATCCCTTATTTATAGTGGTCCCTTGTCATTGTCTTTGTCGGTCTCCTTCAGTTGATAGCTGCATTTGCATGTTTGCTGTTTGCACGGTTCCCTGTTTTTGGTTTATGGCCTTTGTTGTTAAAATAATCCTTTGTTTGCTGGAACTGCCTGTCTGCATTTGGGTCCTATTCCTGCTGCCTCACGGCACACCGCAACATTATATGATGCAACTTTAAATATTCAGATAATATCGTGGCATGCAGGAGTTTGGTAGTGTAGACAACTTTCCTAGATGTGTGTTACTGAAAAAGGAGAAGTTTCCCTCTCTTCAACTTCCTTAACATCTTCACATCATCTCTATCCTCAATCTCCACTGGCACTAAAAACTTGTAGGAGAAAACACAAGCAGCCAAAGCTGACCTACCACATGACCAACATGTAGTTATATTTTTCAAGTGATTTGTATTAGCTACATTGTAGCCCATGGCAGGTATTTGCATAGACACCATAGCTACACCGTAACCAGAAGAAAAGAAAGATTTGACCACACATATACCATCTTAAAAACTACTAAATGGGTGGTAAATTCTGTGCTTTAGATGTTTGATCACTTCTAGGCTTGATTCTTCAGCTTCCACAATCTTCCACTTTCTTACTAATGGCTATATGGTGGTACACAGATAAAAATATTTTCAAAACATATCTGTGCAGAGGAAAGCAAAAAGTGTAGCAGTGAGCTAATGTAGCAGTTTCAGATGAGCTTCTCTTCAACTTGTCCTAGCATCTATCTGACCTTATTGTTTTGCTTAGTATTAAGCTATAGTTACACACATGGGACACAGGCAATTCTGAGGAAAAAGAATCAAAGGCAACTTTGTTTTAAGTTTACTCTCTGGTTGTCTTATGTCTCATATGTGTGAGACAGTCCAAGTTAAGAGCATGAAATCAACAGGTTGACCTTTGACCTGTCTGCCCTCTTGACCCCGGTCCTGATGTAAACTAGGGTTACTCACCAAATGTCTACAAGGTCAGAACAGGGTCAAGGAAGTGGAAAGGATTGCAGGACCGTGTTTCGGTTGAGAGCCTGATAACATTTGACTTTTATTAGAGCAGCGAGGATCTGTTACACTGGCTTTCAGTCTTAATTCACTGGGTCAGAACTGTGAAAACCAAAAGGACAACTCTGCTATCTGTTTTAATGTTTTGAGCTTCAAAATTAGTTTGTACAAAAGTAGAATGGACTGGATCTTAAACTGCCACCAGCTGTGTTGAGTTCAAGACATCCTGCCAATTTTGCTTGCTAATCAACCGGCTTACGGAGCATACTTCTTCTGTTAAATATGCTTGTGTGAGAAATGTAGTCTCTCATAAATCTTTGAGTCGCCCCCAACAAAATTCCAACTCAGCAGTGTTTGTCAGTGAATAAGCAGCGTTGACAACAACACTCCCTTTGGGTCTGATTATGCCACAAAATGATTCAGTCCCGACAGTGTTTTTCACTCGCTCTGGAGTTATTGCTTTCAGCTGGCCGAGCACCATTGATACCAATACTAAACTCTTATATCGAGCACATCAACAGAAAACAAATTGTCAGCGAGCAAACCCACAGTGTTTGTCTTAAACTCACAAAGACCGTGAGATGACATATGAAATATGTAAATAATGGCTCTATTTTTACCCAGGTCACCCACAGAAGCCACAAAAACTGACAGTTTGACATAATTGGAGGTAATGAAGAAAGTGTTTAGTGACAGCAGTTTATCAGCAACTGCATGAGTAAGCATCTTGCAATAGTTGTCATGTCTGGGGAAAAATGGGGGATTTTAGGTGCATTAGACTGAGGTGGCAGTATGCTTCAGACATTCAAACAGTCCTACACCTTTTTCGATGCAAAATTGGAGGGTGTGGGGTTACGTTGGCCAATTTATTTTACTCTCCAAAACAATCCAATCAACAATCCAACAAACATGCCCACTTCATGTGGCAAGTACCCAGGTGAGTGGATCTTAGAAAGCATGCAGGATTTACACTTCTTTCTCAAGCTTTATTGTTTTTCATTCCTCACGCAATACGTTGGTCACATTTGTGTGTACAACTAAGTGGCATTTGACAGTATTGACTAAAATAGAAATTAGAAACCTCAAGTCCAACAGCCCAGCCTTAGAGTCTGCATTTCAATTAAGGACGATTCTGTTTAAATGTCTATTTCTCTTTTGTGCAGACACAAAATTGCATGAATGCAGAAACCAATATCAAAAGCAAGCTATTTAAGAATTTCTTTTAGAGTGTGCTGGGAGTGTGTCAACCAGAAAACACTTGAGAATGTTAACAGATCACCTTTTATTTTCAAAAGAGATCGCAGACATTCACTCAGATACAGTGCCATTAAATTTCAGCTGACCTACCTGCAGGCAGAAACAAAATCATCACTTTATTTGAATAAATAGAGTAAAACACACAATTTGTGAACCATTTCTTCCTATTATGCAAGAAGTAATTAGCAAATTTGGCATGTTCTCATAAGTAAAGTGGTGGGATTTTGACTAAAACAAGTATTTAGCTTCAAATGCAACAATGCACACAGGTTAGTCAGCAGAATTTGAGATTCCTACGGTGCCTTATCTACTGCTCTCCAGCACATCCTTCCTGCATTTGGTCATCAATTGATCTGATTGCTGTATATCCTTTTCACACATTTCACAACCTGCTGTAGACACCACCACAGGGAAAGAACTTGAGTCCTAGTGAGTGCATAGGCATTAGCTTGCAGCATAGTATCCAACAACAGTCTGCAAGCCTTTACAAACATGCCAAATTTGATTGCATTTTGATTATCCTAAGAGCTGTAATCTTTGACACTGTCCAAAGAAAAACACCAATTTACTTTCAATCGCTCTAGGCTGATTTTGGAACCACAGGCAATATTTTGTCAAGGCTCTTGGGAATGTTATCACAAACACAGCATGCTGAGAGTTTATAAGACCTCTGCTATCCCCAGATTATACTTGAACTCTATGTTACCTGTGGTTAGTAAGCTATACTTGGCGGCCATGGCTGACACAGATAGGTCACATTGCTGACCTTTATTTCATTATTATTCTGGATTAGAGAGAGATTTCATTCATGTTCTTTAATTTATTATTTTTGACTATAAATGGCAGGTAAAGTTCCCATCTAGAATTTCATTTGACATTAATGCTGGTGCTCATGTGACCTCATTCCAAAATCCACTCCAAAATAAACTGAAGATTTTTTGGGAAGCGTCTGCAGCAACAGTAACACAGTTCTGCAGTCGCAAAGACATTTTGTTTTGGGCTCAAATATGTGTTTCTGCAGTGAAGTTTCTAAATAATGCTTTTCTAAACAGGGAATCTCTTTTTCCATTACGGGGGGGGGGGGGGGGGGGGGGGGGGGGGGGGGGGGGGGGGGGGGGGGGGGGGGGGGGGGGGGGGGG
>JAVQJL010045495.1:0-16206 GCA_036024295.1 Nannoperca obscura | reverse complement strand
CTATTTTCTACTGTTTATTATTCTTTTTTCAATAACTTTATCGAGCATTGTAACTGTATCAAAAAGCAATTTCCCTTCTGGGATTAATAAAGTATTTCTGATTCTGATTCTGATTCTGAAAGGGGACACTGGACCATCACTCCTCCTTCCTCAGCTCTGTGACTGAAATGAGTCCCACAAGGGTCTAATACTGGACATGTTCTTTTTTTTCCTGCCTGCTTACAGGCACACATGAACCCTGATGTCTGTGTTGGCGTCTATGCTGCTGATCTCATTTTGTCATGTTTTTCATCTCCCAGGACAACAAATACCAACTAGCAATAGAACACACAGTATGACATTACCTACATGTTTTTGTTCAGCTGTAACACATTGTGTTTAGCAAGCGAGCTTTCAAGCCTGTTTTGCTTGGTATGAAAGCTGTCTTTCAAACTCTGGAGAGGAGTAAACAAGCGGACTGAGACTAACAGAAAAAGAGGGTGCAATTTGTTTGTTGTGTGAAAGCAAAACAGTAGATGAGTAGATATGCAATTAGAGCAAACATTCAAAAGCTAAACCCCCATTAAATCCATCTTATGGCTGTGGACTGTGAAGTAACTGGTAAGAATAAGCAGGCCTATAAGCAGCAAATATATTTATGTAATATTATTTGGTCAGTAGTGGAAGATGTACCCTGATTCTTAAGTAAAAGTATTTTTTACATTGTTGTGTTGGTACTCTATTATAAATGAAATATATTATTACATGATCAGATCATAGACTGTATATAAAGATGCATCTCCACTTCCTCCCACTCGACAAAAATTAGGCCAAAATATGCCGGATAAGGGAGCTGCCATCTTTACATTTACATTACATTTAGGCATTTAGCAGACGCTTTTATCCAAAGCGACTTCCAAATAAGAGCTTTACATAAAGTGCATAGAACCATGATGGAAAACAACAAGATGTCTCATTAAACTTGTAAGGGCTGGTGATGAATCACAAGTGCTATAAGTAAGTACATCGCTGCCAATGGCAGAATCAAAAGAGCATTAAATCTAGGAACCAATGATCTTTGTACATTATTAAATACAATACATTCAAACTAGAAATACAATTCCACTATAGTATTGTGCAATATGCTATACTTTATAGAACCAATGTGTCATTTAAGTGCTGTTGTATTCCCGGAACAAATGAGTCTTAAGTCTTTGTGCTGTACTGTCCTTTAGAGTCTGTGCAGTAGTGATCCGCAGTAATGAGGCCCCACCCATACACCCGCCTGAACCAATCACGATCATACTCACAGTCACACCCCCTTTTTATAGCATCAAATACCTTATTAAAAACAAAACGGGGGGCAGGGTTTATAATCTATACTGCAGCCAGCCATCACAGGGGGCGATCCAGAAGTTTGGATTCACTTTTGTCATGTTGTCATCTTTATATACAGTCCATGACTAGTTAATAATGATGTATCAAGTACCCCTGGGTTGGAATCTACAAGATGCCTCTTTTTCATTCAGTCTCCACCTGTCTGTTATTATTCAGAACGTGCGATCCAGGAACGACCTGCCTGACCTGCTGTCAGTCACCAAAGCTGATGATGCAGGATAACATCCCCTAAACTGCCTCGGTCACTGTGGAGCTGAAGCTTCTGGGACAGATGCTTCATGTACGTCATTATTTATTCATCAAGTCTGTTTCCATTGCACTTTGTCACATTTGGGGGGTTTTTCTATCCACTTTAGTCAAGCATAAAACGTTTTTTTTTTTTCAAATTTCAGGCATTTCCATCAGGTTCTTTCACGTTTTACAACTGAAATTGTGCAAAAAACAGGTGGATGGAGTAAAGAAAATAATGTCTCTAAACTCAACCTTTAAACATATTCATCAAATTAAATTGAGATTAAATAAATAAATGACCTAAAACTACTTGAATCTGTAACATCTAAGTTATTGAAATGAATAAAGGTCACAGGTTCTCATACCAAACCCGCTCATTTACAGCTGCAGCTAAAAGCCTGAAATGTTTCTGACAAAATGCATCCTAATAACACTGCTGTCCTCTCTTTCTGCATCCAGTTGTCAGCACCTTGTACCTGGCGAGCCCCTCGTCTCATCTCAGCTCTGCTACATTAGGGCCTAATGAATTCACAGGAATGTTTAACTATGGCAAGCGTGTCGTAGCAGAGAGCATGTGTCCATATATTAGAGTGGCCTGCGGCAGCCCGGCTAAATAAGAACAAATAGCAGCGACGTAATCACCGCCAGCATTAGCTTTAATGTCGTTACCATGGTGAGTAATTGCACAAAATGTAGCGGGCGGCCATCAGGCGTGGAGAATGTAGATGTGTAATGATATCAGGAGATTATTGAGATTGAGTATCATAACTTCATTCTCCTTCCTTTCTCTGTGCTGCTGGTGCTCTCTCTCTCTCTCTCTCTCTCTCTCTCTCTCTCTAGCCCTTCTCATTGTCCCTCTATCCGTCCTTTCCCATCTAAAATTGCTCAAATCTCCTGTACTGCGTGGGAGAAAAGTTGTTTCCTCCTCCTCCCGATCTAGCTACTTCTCCCCATTTCTTCCTATTTTTTCCCCTCTTTCCCTTCTCTCTTGTGGCCCTCTGAGTCTCTGCAAGGGTGTGTGTGTGTGTGTGTGTAAGCGAGAGGCAGCGAGAGGCACTGACAGAGAGATATTAAGAAGAAAGAGTGGGAAAGAGATAGACAGAAATATGGAAAGTGCATGACAGAGAGAAAATCATATGGATAAAAAGTGTGTGAGAGAGAGAGGGAGAGAAAGAAAAAGAGAGAGAGAGAAAGAAAAGAGAGAGAGAGCGAGAGAGCAAGGCAGAGGCTCCTCTGATCACTAACTTGGTGTCCTACTTACTCACTCTGCAGCACTCCAAATAACAACCCTGAGCTGTGATATTATATACCCAAAACACACAGACACCAAAATAACCACTTACATACACACACACACACACAGAGCAAGGAACGTATACACAGTAAACATCAACAGCAATGATATTACATCCTGTAGAGACAGACGCCCCCATCGTTATAATACACAAATAACACACACAACAATAACACCAAGAGGTGTGACATTAATATGAGCTGCTCTGTCTTCCATAAACACAGTCTGTTCTGCATCTTATTCTTTTCTTTCCTTTCTCTCAACATGGCTATCTGCCACCTCCCAGCATTCTCTCTATAGGGACAGAGAGGAGACAGAGCAGATGCATTCAAATTCGACTTTTTAGTTCTTCCAGCTTCGCATAGCCATGCAAAGCACCCTCAAACAACAGCAACACAAAGCGTCAGCCTCAACCCCAGATTAGGATCAGCTCTTATAGGAAACAATGTTACAGCGTTGTGCTGTAGTCGTGTGCATTGGTCATGAGATCAACAGACTTTTTAGATTTAACTTTAGAATGGTGGTTTTTTATTGCCTACAGAAAAACCAAATCACATGAGCAAGTGTAAGCAAGTGTAAACAATAGATTAAACTGTGTGTTCATCAGCGCTAACATAAGCCGAAAACATTAGCATGCCCAACTAACTAGCTTAGCTTTCTACAGTAGAAAAACACATTATTACCAAAGGCAAAGGGCATGTTATTGGCTAACTACATTCTTTTATGAGGTTACATGTTACATTACCTGTTCATGACTTTAACATCCACTATGTGGGAGCCAGGATGTGACTATATCAGAGTTAAGTAACAATAACAGCTGCACTTTATTTGGTTTGGGGAAGTTTACGCTCTAATTCCAGCCGACTTTACATGGCATCACATTTACAAAGTTATCTGTTAGTCCTCATGCCCTTTTCTCTTGTAAAAGTGAAGTAAATACTTGCTCATCCAAGAATGTTTTTCCTATAGCTTGCATCCAAACCAGTTAATATTGTATTTATAATACTATACTGTTGTTTTGATGATAAACATTAAATGATTGTAATGTTTTTTGTAAAAAAAAAATATATATATAAAAATTAGAACACCCTTGATACGATGACTTTAAAGAGGAGCACCGTTGAGGGATGATTGTAGCCTAAACAGCCAACATGGCTGCCGCTGATGTGGAGCGTTCTGAATCTGCTTTCACATCAGTATTTAACAAACTGAAGAGGATATTTTCTAAAGCTTTTGTTGATAATAAAGATGTGTTTGCTGTACTTTCTACAGGAGTCCCTGCTCTGTTTGGATGTGGGCATTTTGGTCTGTGCCAGGTGACATCACCTCTTGGAAATATAAGACGAACTGAGAGGTTCAGGACTAATTTGCACTGGCGATGGCTGCCAGGTTACCAAAGTCAGGAATGTTCTCATTCTACACATAGTGGTTTTATTAACCAACAAAAACAATTCATTAAGACACAAAAGATTCATGAAATTATAAACTTTAAAGAAAAAAATAAATCATAAATATTTCAAGAAACCCCTTCATAAGTTCAGGTGATCTGCAAACAAGAGGAACACATTTCATTGTGTCTTTCTCTCCTTTGTTAAAATGTTTCTCTATTCATCTTCTGGCTGTAGCTGCTGGAGAGAGCAGCCCCCCCATTTCCCTACCCTCCTTTCCTTTCTCACTTCAAGGCCAGAAGTGCACACACACACACACACACACACACACACACACACACAGCTAGTCCAGAGATCTATCAAAAGGAAAAGGCAGCTCCCAGGAGCTCTCTCTTTTCTTTTCTTTTCTTTTCTTTTCTTTTCTTTTCTCTTCTCTTCTTCATCACCAAACCATTTCCTCCTGCTTTTTTCCTTCTGTCTCCTTCTTTCTTTTGCCCCTTCCTTCCTCTTTTCAGCCCCTCGCTGTCGTGGCCAGGCAGGCACAGAAACACGATGTGAAAGAAACCACACGAACACAGCATCTTGCTTGTTCCCTGGTGTGTTGCTATAACATCATCCAAATGTCCTCAAGATCTCACTACCCTTCATTTGCATTTGCTTCCATCTTGATTCTGACCCATTCAAACCACTATGTAACAATGCGATGGTTCTGGAAAAGTTTGAGTTGAAAGAAACACTCACAAGCCAGATTGACTGAGAGGGACTACAGAGAGACACGGCACTCAATTAAATTAATTAAATTACTTAATTAATTAAGTAAGATCAATGATTATTTGAAAGTCCTCCATTTACACACCATGTGTGAAACCACATAGATTTATTTTTCTACCTCGACTTCCTTCTCAGGGGTTGGTGCCTTCACAACACACACTTTGCTGCCTCTGACAACACTGGGCAGGCAGCTTGTGTGTTGGAGAAAACACCGGATAAGAGCCTGACACTTTATTCAGTCTGCTGCACCGCAAAAGCAAAGAAACTCAAACTTTGAAGGGATTACAGAAGCCAGTCTTTGCAAAGCAGTTTGCAATGTTCAAAAAGTGCAAGGCCACGGAGCAAAGTTGCAATTGTTAAAAGAAGTCACAGATAACCATAATATCCATAATATGAGCTCCAGTAGGAGTAAAAAAATACTTTTAATTTAGTGCAGCTGATGTTTAAGTTCAGAGGTGTAATGAAGCGGTTTGTTCTGGTTTGATTTTAATTCAGAGCTTTGGAATGTAATGTTTTATGCGAGAAAGACATCAGATCAAGGTAGCCCTCATTTACTCCTCCATGGTTTTTAGACATTGAAGTGGCATTAGACTGAAATTAAGAATAATACTATATAATTCCTCTGCCACTGGTGGTTGTATCATTCACAGGAACCAAGTCGTTAATGTAACCTGTTTTTCCAGTTTTAATAATTCATTTTAATAATCCATTATATTTCTTGGTCCACTGTGAAATCTGCTCAGTTTGTGGTTGTACCTAGAAAATGTTCTTGGTGAAATTGTCCTCATACAGTAGGGGGGTTTGGACCAAACTGTTCTGGGGACTCCCTTAAAGGAAATGCTCCCAGGGGAGCTCCCCCGGGACCTTGCATTTGCATCGCCAATAGGAACGCGGAAGTGACTTAGCATCGTCACCCACACACAAGATATTTATATTTTGCTGTGTCAAGTCAAAATCACGTAGTCTTCCCTCCATTGTATAAATGCTCAATGAAGCCTGGACTTCACTGTGGGTCCATTTGTCCGTGTTTTGGTCCACTTTTTTAAGGCTACTGTTACGAGCTGTTACAAAGGATCTAAAAGATATTGGTTACAAGATCTGTATTAGCTCACGTGTTCGACCAATCACCGTAGACTTACAAGGTTCCTCTTGTGCTGGAAAAGTACTCTAAAGTAGGAGCTTAAAAAGTCCCTCAAAAGTAATACTAAGAACTTGTTCCTGGTTCCTCCAGTCTGAAAACGCCTAACCCTTTCACAATACAAACCCAAAGATATTAGTTTTTGCTCATTCAATCACTGAGCTGCTGTATGTTGGGTGCTCGTGTCGCTCTCCCTTTCAAACTCGCTTATGGAAGCAAGGATGTGAGGATTTCTGTTTCTGTGACATTTTAGGTTAGTGTGACCAACAAACTCTAACCTTTGACTGTCCAACCTTTTCACACGTCCAGGTAAATGCTCACAGAGGAAGCACTGTCATCACCACCTCTGAGCACAGTGCACAGATTCTCTCCCTCTGAGGTTTTGAATGGGCTTCAGGTCATGAGCAAATTTAAATGAATTATAGCTGGAAGGAAGAGTGAGCTGGAGGGAATAGAGCCAGAGAAGAGAAATGAGAGGGATAACAAAGGATGAGAGGGAAGGATGGGTGACTGGGGACGGAATGAGGAGGAGATGCTGGAGGAAAAGAAAGGGGGGGGGCAAAGAAAAAAATGGACCAGCCATAAACAGAAGGGGAAAAGAAGGAATGGAGAAGGAGGAGGAGAAGTTGGGGGCAAAAGAGATGAGAGAAATCAGGCAAGGGGAGTGAGAAGATAAAAGAGACAGGGAGACAAGCAGACACACATGTAATCAAATATAGATAAGAACTGTACAACTACAGAATGAACCTGACACCTCTTACATCCTGATGCAAAGACAGACGGAGAGACAAGAGGAGGAAGGACAGAGGGAGAGAGAGGGGAGTGGGTACATCCACAGGACAGACCACCAGTGAATGGCGTGAGTTGACTAGGATCAAAAGAAGAAACATTGTTGACCAGTGGCCACTGACACTTGGTGACATCAGCTGCTGCAGACCTCCATCATCAGTGCTGATTCACAGGAAGATTCTGCTACACGTGTGACAACATTTTACCCCCTAGTAGTTTTCTGTTAATTATTACTCATTTAATCCTTAAAATGTCTAACACAGTTTCCCAGAACCAAGGTTGGGGTTGGAAAGCAATTTCCCAGAATTATTTGTCGAACCCATTTAGGTTCAGCTCTTGACGTTTGTACGTTGTAACGTGCAGAGATTTAGTTGAGATGTGTACTTTTTGACAGCGGAGAAGGCAGAAACACAGCAGTTTTGTGTGGCAGCTTAATTATTATCTGACACAGTAAACAAACAGAAACACACCATCCGCAATCAGTGCTACAGAGTGCTTTTTCTTTTTCCTTTCAACTAACAGAAGTTACAGTAACACTTGCAGAGACAACACTAACTACACATTTTGGCATTTTGGCAGGTGAGTTAAGTAATTTGCGTTAATGAGCTAAAGCTGACATACACTTGTCATGTGACATATCACATGTCTCTTTATCTGGATATCCTATCTGGATAAGGAGAAGTGTGTCTCTGTTAAAAGGCATCGTGCAGCCTGTCCAATGATGTCAGGTGGGATTAGAGGTGGGGGGGCCGTTACAGGAGTAACCAGATAGACTTGATCTCAACTAATCCTAAAGGTGTTCCTGTGCTTTATGATGAACCTGTGAAATGAGGTAGAGGACCAGACATGCATGTTGCTATCTATGCCTGCCAAAGACTCCATTGTTCCACGGCATCTGTGGTGCATACTGTATCTTGGATTATATTTAGTTTCATATTTTACGGTGCCAAGGTAATAGCTCACAGGCGAACCACAGTAGTATTGCCAGACTCCTTCCTCTCTGCCTGCTTTTATCTATCATTCTGAGCACCTCAGTGTTTACTGCAAAGGAGCATTGAAGTTGCATCAACTCTGTTGGGTCACCTCACAGTACTCTCGCTCAAGAGGGAATAGTGATTTCTGTTTCTGCTCTGAGACACAGACACCCATGTCTCACAATTTTCCTTTTGAAAAACACTCACAGCTTTGTCCCTCTTATCTCAGCCAATCACCTTTGTGCCTCATGTGGCTGCAAAAGGTGATCACAGAAACCATAAGCACAAGATGGCACCCATCAGCGGCCTGAAGTTTTGAATGCTACCCTAGTTTTTCTTTTTTGCTGACTGCATTCCCACTTCATTTTCCAAAAACAGCTTGAAGTAGACATTTCCCCCTTTGTGCTGGCAAATCACTAACACACGGAGAGGAGAAGAGGAGAAAGTTGCAGTGTGAGAGTAGACTGAGGGTGAAAAAGCTGCAGTCGATCTCAAATATCCCAGAAGGCCTGTCACACCCTTCACACGCACTTCTTTATCTGGAAATATTTCAGTCTCATTCTAAAATGGGAAATGCGCCATTTAAATAAAAGAAGAAACTCCAAATTATTTGATTTCAAAGTAATTATAAATAAATGATCTTGGTCCCTTGCTATTTATGCAGATCAGTCGCAGTGTCTCAGCAACATCATTACCTTGGCTAGAAGTTAATTAATTGCATGTGACAATAGAAGTGAAGGGGTTTGTGGAACTCAAACTAATTTAATAATATACAGACTGATCACTGCCCCTTAAAGACTGTTTGCACTGGACCATTTCACAAAACCCTGGATCACATTCAGTGACCACACTTTTAAAATAAATTCTTTCCTCAATGTCTTTGCATGGCACATAGAGTATGGTCAGCCAAGGGGAAGGTTGCGGTTATGGTTTAAAATAAGCTGACATTAACCGGATTGTGACGAGACATAAACTCTGGTCTGCTTCATGATTTCACCTCCACACCATCACTTTCTGCTTCACCTCACAGCCTGCATTGGCACACAGCTTGGCACTGGGCATAAATCACTGAACACTCGTCCCCTATAAATGATACTGAGCTGCTTTTGCAGTTAAGGGTTATATAGAACCCCACTGTCTCACCAATACAGCACACAGTAATGTACAATAGCACCTTCATTATATTACTTATTATTTCTAGAATTTCCAACATATTAAGACTGACTGTTGTGACAATTTGGGGTCTGCTTTTTTTCTTTGCAATGCCCCTTGAATAAATTCCGATTCAATAATACAAAAATAATTCAAGGATCTACTGTAAGTTTTTTTATTAGCAATAATTCTGGACAGATTTTGCTTCAAATAACAAGTCTCCAAGACCCAGATTTCACAGGCATGATAGATTTATTCTAAAGGTAAAAAAAAGTTTTGACATTACAATACTAGAATTAGAAAAACTTCTTATTGGCCACACCTTGTATAGCATTTTCAAATATTTTACCATGTGTT
Source organism: Nannoperca obscura (assembly GCA_036024295.1). Lineage (NCBI taxonomy): Eukaryota > Metazoa > Chordata > Actinopteri > Centrarchiformes > Percichthyidae > Nannoperca > Nannoperca obscura. Next base: position 6,735 of record JAVQJL010045495.1, on the reverse strand, counting down.
GGTTATGACGCCATGTTGTGTACAGCGTGAGTGACGGTCTATTACCTGGAACAAAGCTTCCCTGGACAACGTCCTTATACGCCCACCAACTCTCATCAAGCTTGGATGTAATAGGCTGAGCTGCATGGAGAAAGACAGAGAGAAAGAGGATTAAGAAGTCTGACATTAAAGCTGCCATTGGTTAGCAATAGCAAAGGAAGGAAATAAGAGAATGATATAATAAAAGAAAGGATAAATATAAACATACTGAGAGCAGTTTATGACTAAACTCTTATCATTAAAGTTCATTAATGGGATCTTTTTTATTCATAAAATGTACAGCTGGATTCTCACAAAGAGCATTGTAAAGAAGACAAGAGAGAAGATTAGGGAGAGGAGAGGACTGGGAGCCATGATGTGCCAAATAAAAGTCAATATAGTGCACATTATTTTATTAGTGCTGGTGTTTTGTTCTGGAAACTGCGACTACCGGGACGTATCCGCCGTGTCTCAGCAGGGAAACGCGTCTGTAGAAAAAAAGACGTAATATCATACTAAAAAAACATAACTTTGGGAGATGTCCACATGACTAATATCAGCTTAAGCTTGACTTGAGAATGCATATTTACAAGTATCTTAAAAAATGTAATCATTACATATTACTTTGCCTGTTAACTACAAAGTTGTCTTATTTAATAGTAGCCTACTTGTTAGCACAACTCATTTAAAAGGTCCTTTAAACAATACCAAAGCCTCCACACTCACGTTACATGTTCTGTAAATAAAACATAAAAAAAAGAAAATGAGACACTAGACTGAGAATTCCTAGTTTTAACAGGAAGGTCCCCTGCTAGCTTAGCTTAGCCCCGGTGACTCTACCCAACGCTGCAGAAGTCCTGTCCTCACAGTAACAGCCTGAACAAAACTACCTTACCAGTGACTAATGTTAGAACATCAGCTGAGAACACAACATGTAAATAAGACAAGTCTGGAGTTACTGGGAGGCGTGTTCCTCCTCCTTTGATAGATGCTAACCACCTCCAGCTCCTTCACCAAACTAACACATTCCACACCCGTCTGCCTGCCCAACCCTCCATCAACATAGCAAACAAGGAGGAATGATTACACTGACAACTCTTTCAACATACATATGGCATGTAAATACCATCCGTACTGATAGACTTTAAAACACCTGAACTCATCTTTTAAGGCAAATATCATGTACTGCATTTTTCCCATTTATACTTAATATTAACAAATACACTGAAGCTCCCTGACTGTACTTTACTTTACTTGAAACTATGGTCAATGCAGCCTTTCAGTTAGGCAACATGATGGCAGTCCAAAGAGGCAAACATATATTATTGGTCTAAGGAAACAGGAGCCAGATAACTAACTGGCAGGCGAAGGACAGGCATGAATGGCTGGACCACAATGGCAGCACAGCAACAGTGACAGGGTGAGTCAGAGGGAGGAAAAATGGCTGGTATATATGCACTGAAATGAGCAAACAAGGATCAGGTGTGCAGGGAGAGGCAGGGTCAGCTGACTGGGAAAAGGCAGGAAACTCTAAGGGCATCTGGTGCGCAGGTGGGGAATTACAAGGTCTAAAAAATTGCCAGAAATGAATGGAGGCATTTATGTGTTTCCAGAATTTGTAAGCAAAAATATTTCCATTTTGGCTCCATTCATCTAATTTCTAACCATCCTATCTTTACATGGTATTGCCATTTTCAGTCATGCTTCCAGCAGGTGCAATAGGCCCAGAGGATAGTCCATCATCAACCAAAAACAGTTGTTAGCATGAACGGTAACATTAAGTTGAAGCATTTGGATTCATGTAAATATACAAATGAAACAATAATATTTTAATAATTTGTGCAGTTGGGGTCAGTTGAAACAATGAAATACCCATGTTAGCTTTGTAAAAGCTATCACAAATGTTTTAAAACATGTTAGAGAGTAAAAGCAGCATTTATAAAACTATACAAGCAGAAAATAAGCATTCTAGTGTTGACTTTCTTGTAATATAATTTAATACTGTAAATTCAACTGCTAATTTAATCATGGTCTGTTGATTTCTTCTGTTTCATAAAACTGAAAAAACTTGTTATGAAGCTTTCAAAGTAGGTCAAAATGGAAATTTGTTCATGTGGGATGTGTGGAGGGAGTCCCAATGGTGGGTCTTCAACGGTGCGCACAGCCGCCTGTGGTACACATGACTTCACACTTGGTGCCCTGTATGTTTCTGGCCTCAGGCTGCCACTGATTATGCTGTATAGCTCCGTTGCCATCCAACCCTGCAGGTTGCAACCAGCCTGCCTGGCAGCAGCAGCACAATTAAAGCAGAGCTGCCGGGATCTGACAGATAGATCTGAATTATAGCACCAGTGCAGAACCGGGTCACATGAACCAAACAGGAACAAGACTGCAGTAGAGTTGAGTGGTGGAGGGAGGATTCAGATTCTTTACTTTAAAAGTACTAATACCACACTGTAAAAAGATGCTAGCACAAGGTCACTGAAGGCCTTGAAAATGTTACAGAAGTAAATTTATGTCAGTATAATCTGGAAAATGTACTTAAAATAGTAAAAGCAATAGTACTCAATGCAGAAAAATTACCCCATATACTATTATATATTATACTATATAATGTATGTAATAATTTAATGATATGAATATCATTAAATTATTACTATTGAGACAAAGCTGTGCCATATCCAGCTCTTTAATAATAAATCCATGCTCTGAAGGGAGCTTCATCCAGAGTGGGAAATAAACTCTGATGATGTCACCAGGGTACTGGACATTTAGACAGGGTGTAATAAAAAGAGTATTTAGAGATTAAAAGATGTGAGGGCCACTTCATGAAGGTGCCATAATAAATGGCTGGAGTGCCCCTTTAACTTTGAGACCACATCCACAATATGTGATATTTGGGTGTCCACTACTGATTATTTGTCCCATAGTGATTTAGAAGCATAGAAAACTGCAGTGTCCCCTGCTCCCTTCTGGCTGGGGGCTTTAGATGCATGTCCTACCCCTTTTCTTCTCATGTTTTCTATCTGTTTGTACTGTCAATTTAGCCAAGTATTACTTGCAGCTGTGAATCACTATCACTATCTAATACAATTTATATATGATGCGTTTTATTAGCAGATACTGAAATTTAAAAAAATTAAAAACATTTTTTGTTTAATTACATTGTCCTAATTGATCCTTAATGTATGGGCTAACCTTAAGTCGGTCTCCTACAGCCTGTTGTTGAAGTGTGGTGGGTCAGAGGCTGGCAGCTTCTGCAGTGATGAGTAGGAAGTCTTGACTCATCCCATTGTGGGAATCACTGTGTGAATCTGACTCAATGGATGGTTGCCTCGTTGATAAGGCCATACTGTGAGAGCTCTTTAACATATTGACAGTATTCACTGATTATTTATATTCACAGTGTGACTGTTTTAGTCATCCTGTGTATGTGTGCCGTAATGTACTATGATCTGCGTATGTGTGTGTGTGTGTATACATGGCAGGCTACTGATCAAAGTGCTGGGTTACGATGTGTGAGTTTCGAGGCGTGAGTGCAATCATGTCAATGGTTTGAATCTCAGCAGTCTCTCTGTGCAAAGAGCCTGTTGACGCATAACGCATGTAAGTCACACTTCACTTTATTTAAAAGTGAAACGAGTAGGCGATGGTTTACCTTGGCAGGTGAGGTGTCTCTAATTATCACGACAAATGATGACTAAATTAAAAAATACAAACATGTCTGTAGCTTCTGTAAGTATCTAATGGTGCCTTACTGTTAGTAATAGCATCACAGCAACATTCCCATTCACCTTGTTTTTCATATTGAATTTTCAACATTTCTATGTTGTCCTAATGTTCTGAAGGACCACGGTTCCTTCTTGGCACCTTACCTGATGACGTGCAGATGATATATGTTTGCAGAATCACAGATATATCCCAAACGACATGCATTCTTCGTTCAAATCATTCTCATTTTCTGCAGCTGTTGAGGGACTGCGCTTTGCGGGGTCGCACTTGTAGACGACTCGGCCTAACTTTGAACATTTTTTTGCGCCCTCTTTGGTTCTTCTTGTCCCCGTGTGTCCCCCGTGGAGAGCCGAGCTGGTTTGAAGCCTCACAGGAGATCCGTCCTCACAGCGTCGTCCTCCTTCGCTCCCCGATTTGGTGTTCAGGCAACATTTCGGTGGGGTTTTTTTACCCGCTTCTGTCATGTATCTATCTCTGTATCTCTCCACCCTGAAGACATTCCAGCTATGAAATCCGTTCATGAAGCATTTCCTCCTTCTTCTGTTTTTTTCCTTTGGAGCGGGTGGATGTTTGTGGCGCACCGCTCGTCTGCAGCGGATCAGGCAACTTCCCTGACGACGCAAAGCGCACAGAGTGCGCACAGAGACAACATATTCATATTGTATATATGACAATATTTTATCAGTGTAAAGCAAAATAAGAAGAATGTAGTCGGTGTCTTTCAGCTGAAGATTCTGAAAGTTTGTGATTGGGAACAAAGCGCTTAAAATGCCACAAAGAATGATTAAGTCATATTGTGGATGGAACTGGGAAACCTAAACAGAGACGGTGATAGTGAGAGTTCTTACAACAACTGAGCTGTTTAATTCAATCATTTTATTCAATTCAAAAGAAAAGTGATGATCTAACGGTTTGAACTTGATAGCTAATATAAAAGAAATCACCCGGCGCAGTGATTCAGTTTATTTCCCAAAACACAGACTCAAACAACCAACTGTGGATGAGTGTGTTGGACGTTTACAGATGGCCTTGTTGAATGCTCGGTTGTATTGACCTACATAGACACACTGCAACTCCCTCCTGTGGCTGTTGTGCGACCTCTAGTGGTAACGTTGGGTTACTGCATTCAAAAGCAGCGTTAAGTCACCGACAAGTCAGGAAGACTGAGCATGATACTGTATGGAAGATTAAATGTGACATAAGAACATTTAGAATATGGAATATGGGGTATGTAGCCTGTACGCACAGTGTACTGAGAATATCAAACACACTGGAGCTGTGTGGGAATGTGGGGGTCTTAGCAACCTGGGGGAGTTATGTAATATTCAACACATTGCGACAGTTACAATTGTTTTAGGCTGGTGTCAGTATTTTTAGATCCATAATGTACAGTATATTGTGGCATTGGGTATGAAAAGGTATTTCACATGGTGAAATAAATCAGCAACACTTTCTTTTACAGGTTCATAACTTCCTTGTCATTTCCAAGGGAGTTTCCTGGAAAAACCTGTGTAATCTGGTACTAATTATAATGAAAATAGAGACACAGTTCTGAGTTATTTTAAGATTACTTCGTCGTGTTGAAATGTTCATTTGCAAAGCTCAACTGCTGGACGCCAGATGTCTGCTACTTCACACTCACGTCCATTCTCAGTGTTGAACCAGCTTTGGTGAACGGGGGCATCGTCATGTTGAGACAGTAGGAGCCTTCTCCAAATTGTTGCCACGAAGTTTAAAGCTCACTTTTGTATCAGATAACTTTGCTATAGCAAGATTTTCCCTCATTGGAACTAAGAAGTGTAACACAAAACATTAAAAATGGTGTCCACATACTTATGGCCTTATACATACAGCACAATAAAAGTAAAAGACGATTTAACTGACATTTTTTTATAGTGTCAGTCCAAAGATAAAACACACATACTTGTTATAGCATATATGATGTATGCAGTCACATTATGATTGTGTTAGTTGCTGTAATGCTGTGTTTCTCTGTCTTTCTGACAGAAGAACATGAGGAAACATGAGGAAATCACACATTTTAGCTCACACCAAACCGGTAGGACGGGGGTCAGCAATCAAGAGCAGCTCAGAATTCCTGAAAAGGAGAAGGAATGAGAAGAGATGTGCCATGTTAGATTCCTGAGTCAGTTCAAATGTATCCAAATCTCTCTTTCTCTGTGTGTGTGTGTGTGTCTCAGACGAGCACACGTCACACGTATTAATTACATAAACTCCTGGTTCTCACTACTTTTTCCATCTCTTTTCACAGATTGTTTGCTCTGACGCACAGTGAGCTCACAGATTACATGCTGTAAAGAGATGTGCAATTCAGATGTGACCTACATTGTCAGTGCTTTAATGTCTTTTATGTCTGTCTCATTTTACACCCCCTCCCTCTCAGACCCATCCCTACCTCTTGTTGTGTCGGTGGACAGCAGCCTTGTTAATCTCCATCAGCAGAGTTTCCTTGTTGTTCTTTATGTTGGCTTTTGCCGTCTCCAACACAAAATCAATCTTCTCCTGGCTGAAGGGAAGCTGGAAGGTGGAGAACTCCTCCATCTTTGCTTTGACCTCCTCTGCATCTATAGAAAACACAAGACTTGTGCTTATTCTCTAGTCACCTGTTAGCCTTCTTCTCCTTGACACTTTGCTAAAAGTGTAGAGCTGTGTTGCCAGGTAACTGACTCCACCATGTTTGTATTTCAGGGCAAACTGTTGCGCATTCAAATCCAGACTGTGACACTTTCACAATCAAGTTTGCATCGTGCATGAATATATACCATAAGTCTGTGCTGCCTCCAGTGCAGTATTATGTGCAATCTGCATATGTGTGTGTGTGTGTGTGTGTGTGTGTGTGTGTGTGTGTGTGCAACAGACCTTTGCAGTTGCGTCTGTTGAAGAGCGGCATGTAAACGATGGAGGGCTCCTTCTCTTTTCCCTCGAGCATGTAGCAGTCCCTCGGCCAGTCTTTCTCCTCCAGGA
>JAVQJL010045493.1:0-16163 GCA_036024295.1 Nannoperca obscura | reverse complement strand
GGGCTGGAGCTCTCTGGGCAGCAGGAGAAGGACGAGCAAGTTGGAGCGAAGAAAGCGTGCTTTATTTTGGTTGGTTTTTACTTTATACATGTATTAGGATACAGCTTTATAGTTTTATTAATATATACATGGTATACGGGGTTCATACAGACATGTAAACCCACAGATTGAGTGCCTGGAAACAGCACAATTACACTGCACTTGCAGCACTTCCTCTATCAGTCATGGAGGAAGGGCTGCATTTCACAGTAAAGTGCAGTTTTGATTGCCAGGTGTGACCGTGAGAATGGTAATTTTTCATGACTGTGATGCAGTTCTGGAGTGCAGCAGGAAACAGGAAATGACTGCAGAGGAAATAAGCCAGCTGGGGGATTGTTGAGTTCAGCTTGGCTAGGTGAAATGAAACGTTTTGCCAAGCTTTTAGTTTTTATGGGAACACGCAAACCCAGTCATTTCTGATGAAGATATTGCTGTCGTTTAAGTCTGTTTTCTGCTGTCCTGTCATCTCCCAGAGCAGCACCCGGTCAGGCCGCGTTTTAACTGACAGGTCGTCTGTTGCTGCTTTAGCTATGGGGCCGTGTGTGCTGCTTGGCTGCAAGATAGGATTCATAACAGCTGAAGCTTAGTCTCTCCAGTCTGAGAGAAAAGGCATTTCCTTTGCTAGTGGGAATAGCTCTCTGAATTAGCAGGCAGCTAGCGAGCCATTCCGTGCACACTCAGGCTCTACTGTCAGCATACATCCACTTTCAAACCTGAATCATGGAATACATTCTCGTGGTTTTGGACAAAAGCCTGCTCCTTTGTGCAGATGAAACCAGCCAGGCCTGGTTTTCTCACGGAAGTGTCTAAGGTCATCTCAGCTCAAATGTTAAGTTTATTGAGCAATAACAATGTTAGAGGCCCCAGCTGAGTGTGTGCAGTCTCTATAGATAGCCATTAGCCTGATTTTCATTTCATGGCCAAACAGAGTAAGCCTGTACGCCCTCATTAGTCACAAAAGTGAGTTTTCCCCCAGCATTAACTACTACTTGTTGCCAGTAGGAATGAATTTGCAGTAGATGTACAGTGTGAATTGGTTCAAGTTATTGGGAACTGTGCACTGAAACAGGCTGTTGCTAAGGAAGCAGGGACAGGGACAGATAATCCTATGCACGTTTGAGATGGGAGTGTGCTGAATAGTTGACCTGTCACTCTCACAGATGGTGTCTATGGCCCAAAACAAAGAACCATGACTATGTTGAATTTTACTTATTTTAATGGGTACAACTTTATTAGTGGGAAATTTTATTAAGATCAGTTTTAATGGTCACACGTGAAACACTGCAAACACACACATGCAATTGCCTCCCACGGTGAAATTCGTCCTTTGCCTTTAACCCATCCAGTCGTCCTTCCTCCGGGGGGACAACTGGAGCAGTGGTCAGCCATTCATGCGGCGACCGGCGACCAAGTCCAAGTGTTCATGCCCTGTCTTGGTCAGGGACAGGGCAGCGCGGCGTTGCATGTTTTTTCCATGGTTTTTTTTATGATTTATGGAGGAAACCCCTAGTGAACATGGGGAGAACATCCAAACTCCACACAGAAAGGCCACTGAGCCACCTGCTGGGATCGAACCCAGGACCTTCTTGCTGTGAGGCAACAGTGCAGTGCACTGAGTCCACTGTTGTAATATACTATAGACAGTCTGGTGTTGACACACAGTAGCAGTACACTGCATGTGTTGAGGTCTGGGCCTTGAACCTATCACAAGCCGTACCACAAAGAAAATACTGTTTATTTGGTTTTGCGAAAGATTTTTTTAAGATTTTAATGTAATTAAAGAGTTGAATTATCCATATTACAAAAACCTGTTTTCCTTTCTTCTTTTATCTTTGTCCATGCAGATTTGGTTTTATATGTTCAAGCTTTCAGATATATCGCCCCATGGAATTTAGTTAAAAATGAAGGGCATCTCTTTCCAGAGATTGTGTCCTGGTTAGTGTGGATTATTCACTGTCTGTCACAGTTTTCAGGGTGAATATTTCTTTGAGAGAAAGTAGTAAGAAAATATATTTGTATGTAATTTGAACTGACCCTTTTTAATGTTCATGTAATTAATGATCCACAACAGAATGATAAAGTCTTGTCGTAATGTGTCTTCTATGTTTGTCTGCTGTGTCTGACAGCTTCTTTTCACTGGCAGGTCAGCTGAACTGTCTGACCTCTCATTGGCCTCACACACACACACACACACACACACACACACACACAGGTCAAAGGGCTGTCATTGGGTCAACGTGTGTGTGCTCTCTCTCCATGCTGTTTACTCTCTTTTAGTCTTTTTAAATGGACAGTTGGACAAGTTACTGCTGCCGCTGCGGCTGGGTATCAAACCTGAATTTTTATACATGATTGAACACACATGTCTGTTTCACACAGTAAAAAAACGGTGAAGCACTGAAACTGGTATTCAAGAATTCCAGTCCAGCTGCAGACCCTTGTTGCACATCATCCCTCATGTCCTGTCACTATTTACTATAAAAATAATGGCAATCATGGCAAAATAAGTCTTTAGACATAAATCCCCAAAGTACCAAAATGAAGGTATTGTGTCAACACTAGTATTCTCTTGTCAAGAATTTAAAATTTATACTCAGGCCTAGTCAACTTCTATAGATGGAGAAGAGTCACTTCCTTTCTCATGAAAATGGCTACAGTTAAACAGGAACTCTTGAACTCTTGTTAAACAGGAATGACATGTGTCAAGCTATACATAGTACTACTTATACTACTTGGAAAAGAGGAAACGGCCAATTCAACGGAATATAGTCGTTTTGAAACCCCCCAAATGGTAAAAAAGTAATCCAAGTTATCACAAGCAACTTTTACCCATCTAATTAAATAAAAAGTAGCTTGCTTGGGTGAAAAAGCCAAATCTTTTGTCAACATTGCTCTCACCAATTCATGCCAATTTTGGTGAAATAAGGTTTTTTTGACAACCTGAACAAATATTTGATCTTTACTCTACAGGTTAAACCACTTTTATGTTTGTCCTTTTTGTCTGTCCTTTTAAACTACTTTTAGTTTACTGGAAACACCCACCTATTTACTTACTTTCATAGTAAATAGGTGGGTGTTTCCAAATTGTAACCAGTGTTCTTGGTCCTTCTCTGAATGGTCACTTTCACATGATTCAAATAAACCCGATGGCCTCTCTCCTCACCACTGCAGGAAAAAAACGATGCGACGGCTAGCTTGCAATGCAAATTATTCAGCCTGCTGAAGGAATAAGGGTGCTGCAGACGCCAGGCTGATATTGTTTTGACAAGTGGATTACTGTTGTAATAACATCAGACTGGTGCTGGTAATGCAGACTGCCAGCACACACTGATCTCTGGCCTGTGCAAGAGTCAGTGCTGTACACTGTGTTCTGGAGCCCCTGAACTGGGTGGATACTGTGGTTCATGCAGGATAGGCCTCCCCTCTTGCCTGCCTCTTTTTCTCTGATTTTATCTCTCCTCCTCCCCGCATTTCCTTCCTCCCTTCTCAACTCCTCCTCTGGCTTCCTTCCTCCCTGACATTCAGAGAAGAGGCCATTAACTGCAGCCGCTTTACTTATATTTTGTTTGAACTGTAAAAACATCCCCGCCTGTACTTCAAAAGACAGCTTTGAGTCGGGCGTCTGGTTTGTGTGGCTTTTACAACAGCAGAAGGCAGAGTATGTGATATTTATCCAGCAGGCTTACAGAAGGGCCTGGTTGACTTGGTTTCCCAGAAGTCTGTTCTCTGAATGAAACCCTCCCTCAGGCCCCTCCCTGTGGCTTCTGTGGTAAGCACACAGGCCCAGGCTGGTAGTGGCTCAAGCTCCCAAATGAGACAGTCAGCCTAGCAACCCAACATCTTTCCAATGCATTTTCTCTCCTCGAAGAGGGCAGTGGACTGAGGGTTGGGACGCCCCGAAGGGTTGCAAAACAATTCTCAGGGGTCATGTCATAATTAGCATGATGGAAAAGAAAGAAAATTGTGTTCTGTTTCTTCTGACTTTTCTCATCTCATTAATTTCATCATTATTTTCAGCCACGCTAGCAGCATGGCTCTTTCGATGGCAATGTCAGTCTGTCGGTCTGTCTTTAGTTCAGACTGAAATATATCAACAACTACTGCAGCCATGAAAATGTACAGACATTCATCGTCCCCAGAAGATCCTAACAGTGATCTAGTGACTATAGTGATCCCATGGCTTTTTTTTTTATTTAGTGCTGCCTGCAGGTCAAAGTAATTTTTTTTTCAATTAAATTACACCTGTTCCAGGTGAATTGGCACAAACTTGTACAGACATTCATGGTCTTCAGATGCTGAATCCTACTGACTTTGGCGATCACCTAACTTTCCCTCTAGCGCCATCTTGACACTTGTGATTTGGAGTGAAATGTCTTGACAACAATTGGATAGATTGCCGTGACATTTCGTAATTTGGAAAGTCTCTGCACTGTCATCAGGTCAAAATGTAATGTGTCCAATACTTTGGTTTATGGCCAAATACCTGCAAAACTAATGACATTCCCACCAGCCTCAGCTGTACTTGTGTGTAGGGCTAATGTTAGCGTGATAGCATTGTTACTGTGGGCATGTTAAGCCAGTATTATACTTTCTGCGTCTGCGTGTCCGCAGCCGTCCGCTAGTGTGCGCACTACGTCATTTGCGTCATCAGAGCGGTCCGCTACGGCTCCGCGCGTACCAGGCATGAACGCGTACCGGGCAATCAAGAATGACCGCGCGGAGTCGTCCGCGAACCAAGAGCACCAACTGCGCATGCGTGGGAAAACACGCCGTACACCACACTTTCTAACAGGTGCAACAGACAAAGCAGCTCTTCTTCTTCTTGCATGAGTGTCGTCATGTTTGATTAGTTGTTTGAGTAAATGCCGATCTACTGCGCATGTGAATTTACACGCCGATCTACTGCGCATGTGTGGAACGCAGTTGCAGAGCGGGCTCTAAAAACAAGTATAATTTGAAATGCTCCACGTACGCGGTGTCCGCGACTGCACACAAACATGTCCGCTCTGGAGTATAACACTGGCTTTAGAGTGCTGATGTTAGCATTCAGCACCACTGTCCTGAAGTAGCCTCAGAGACCTGCAAACATGACTATACACTCTTCTCCTTCTTCCCGTGAAACTTTACCTTGTCAGGACTCCTAAAATGAAACAATCTGATGTGGCGACTTCCCTTTTTGGTTGAACCGTTTACAACTCATACACATATGCAACTTTAGACAAGGGGTTGTGAGTAGGCATTGCTTGGCTTTAAAGATTCACAAGGATTGGTAACCTGTGATTATGGGGTTCACCAGACCTGAAGAAATCAGGTGTATTAGGGATTTATTTTGGTTAGTTTCTTGAATGTAACTTTACCTCAGACCCTCTCCCACATGGCTTGTAAGGTGAATCTGGCTCCAAAAGCTTGGAGCACTGAATTTTTTTCCACCAAAACACTTCTCCTTCTCCCTCTTATGTGGTTGATGACTTTACGAGAGTAATTTAGTGCAGTTTTCATTTTCACTCTCAACACTTTGTTCCATCAGTCCTACTTGTTGCACATTAGGTGACTCATATTGTGAAGAATGGCTTACAAACTTAAAATGTCCGGTGTCAGAAGTGGGTTGGGTTAGGCCATGATATCTACCTTAGATAATATACTGAATGTGTATGTGTATACAGAATTTCGTTCTTGTTGTTTCATTATACTAATAAATGCATTAATGAGGTGGGTTTCAGTCACTTGTTTAACTCTTTACCACCTTACTCGTCACCTTTCGTCTTGCAAAAGAAAAGTTGTTTGTCTTGTTGTAGTGCACTAAGCACCTCATACCTCTGTTAATGTTGGTTAGTTTTTCTGGCTTAGGTTTTGTGTTTCACAGCAGTTTTTTTCCTCCCTTCTATGTGGTTTGTGCTAGTTGGCCTTCTTCCTGTCAGTCTTACCCCACCCATCTCCTGTGGCTGCTGTGGTGGAGTAGAGGCAGGTTTGGGTTTGCGTTTCAGCTCAGGCTCGACACTAACCCACCCTAATGCAGATGAATAAACCATGGAAGATTACTGTGGCTGGGAAGACTGCGATGGGATAGGTTGGGCTTTCCTGGCTGGTCCCTGCTTTCATTTTTGGGGTTTTTCTTGGACGTATTCACATTATTCGTAGGATACGTATTCCTTAGAATAGAGTTAAAATAGTTATTTTGTCATTTAACTAATTCAAAGTATTTTGTCCTGTGGAAATCAAAGCTCTAAATCAGTTTTTCACATGGTTTTCTTGTCTTTACCTGATCCCATTCCTGTTTCATTCATCCATTCCAAAAACTGTCCTAGTGGATTGTGGGTAATACTCCTAAAATTGTACAGAGCTTTGTGGAGGAGGTGTCCGCCAGAATCGAGGCATTGTAGCTCAAATAGCTGAGTGTACATTGTGTCATTGTTCTTACAGAGCTGCACATACACAGAAGGACACAAACTGTATAAACACACACACACACACACAGTGTGAGTGTCCAGCAGTGAGTACGAGTGTGAGTCAGAGGTCAGACTGTGTGCCAAGACCAGACAAGGTCAAGACTTCTGCTCAGAACAAACCGACAACAATCAACAAAAGAGTCTCAGACTGCAGACAGGGAGGCAGGGAGAGGAGAGGAAGAGAGAGAGGAAGGAGGGATAGACAGAGGAAGATAGAAACTAAGTGGGAGACAATGAAGAATAAGAAACACAGAGAAAGAATGATGGTGGGTGAGGGAGGAATGCAAGAAGGAAGCTTGTTAAAGGCAGGAGGAGTTGGGAGAATACAAGAAAAGACTTGTGGAAGAGAAAGAGGGATTGGGTTAGAGGAAAGATGGACGGAGTGATAGAAGGACAAGTGGGGACACAGACAGGGTTCAAAGAGAGAGAGAGTGGGCGGAGAAGGAAAAAAAGGACGCAGTCATAAAACAATGAACAAGAGACGAGGGGCCGACGTGCCTGTAAGGCAGCGATCATTGTGTCTCCTAGTGGTGCTCTGATCTGTGCGTGTGTGCGTGTGTGCGCGTGTGCGCGCGTGCGTGTGTGCGTGCGCGCGCGCGCCACTTACTGTTGTTTGTTGAGGACAGAAACACCGCAGTTATTCAGATCCTCCACAAAGAAATCACTGTACGCTGGGACAGACACCCCAGTCTCAACACTCATCTTTTCTGTGATTTGAAGCTTTTCTCTGTCAAATCCTCACACACACTCACACATGTAAACCACACACATACTCGCAATGTGACAGACTGACTTGGAGTTTGACCTGTGCTACCCCCTGCTGGTGAACACAGGCTATAACAGTCGTTTGCAGTTCAACCCATTAAAACTTTGTTTCCCAGTTAATAACACAATCTCACCAAAACGTCTATTTAGCTAATGTAGCTGTTCTGGAGCTTTGGATTCCAAAAGATCTTCGTTAGCTGATGTAGGCTGCCCAATTGTCATGAATTGTAGAAATCTTTTTAGAAGTCTTTTCTTCCTCAGCTCAGATGCCCAGTTGTCGTGGATGCTCACGTGTTTTGTTTTCTGGGCACTTTAAGGACTTCTTGTTAATAGACTTAATTTAATGATTAAAAGTATTTTGGACCAACATGTCTTTATAAATGTTTGTTGTTAATCCCCCTCTCTCTCTTTGTGTGTTTGTGCAGCTGAACTGGAGTTTGTTCAGATCGTCATCATCATTGTGGTGATGACAGTGATGGTGGTGGTGATCATCTGCCTGCTCAACCATTACAAGCTCTCCACCTGGTCCTTCATAACAAGGCAGAGCCAGGCCCGCAGGCACGACCATGCCCTGCAGCAGGTCAGTAACAATGTGTGTGTGAGAGTGAATGAGAGACAAACAAATACTGTTTGTATTGGGTTGTTTTTGTTGCTCTGGCATGGCAGTTTTTTTCAGAATCCATGCCAATAACATTTTGATTTAAACTGATAGTGAGTAAAAAACTGCATGTCTGTTTGTTCTTCTGTTTTCACTGACTGTCTCTGCGTACTCATTGTGACAGTACATTTCTTTAGTTCTGAAGCAGGACAAACATAGCTTACCAGTTTGTTCCCAGTAAAGCTGCGCTGAGCTAAATGAATCCTTTTATCCCAGTCGGAGTCTCTGTCCCAGTTTCACTGAGGTAACAGCTTTGCTCCAGTCTGTTAGGTGAACTTGCCGAATTGGTTTCTTTAGAGCCAGACTCTGTCAGGCCTTGATGTTTAATTCACTACAGTGTCGTCTAGACACAGACGGCTCTGCCCCATACTGACATGTCGATACTCTGGGACAAACTGATAGGTGATCCATGATGCAAAATGCAAAATGCAAAAATTAGTTCATTGATATATTCAGTTTCTCGACCAGAATCTGAAAAACAGATGAAAGCTTTTGTATGCTTTGTTGGCCCATTACAGATTATTTATATTCAGCTAATAACCTCTCATGTCGTCTGTTTCATCTCTCCTCTCACTCTCTGCTCCATACCGTCCAATCAAAACAAAACGTTTGCAAACAGAAGCCGACGCGTAACAAAAAGAAACGACATAAATGCAACATCAGAAAGCAACAAGCCAACAAAGTCTCATAGCAGAGAAGGTGCTATTTGGAAGAATAGCCAATGGCCTTTGTCCCTAACAGACACATAAACAACCAGGATTTATGCATGTTTGTCCTCCTTTTCATCTTTCTTTTTTCTCACTAAATATTGTTGACTGTGCCATCTGAGAAAAGATCCTCGAGTCAAATGTAGACGAAGGGAAACTGCAGTTATTTGATAGTTGTGTTTCTTTGTTGTAGCTTTTTATCCTGTCTATTTTTAAGACGGGAGCCGTCTGCCTTTTGTTGTCCTCGCTCCCAAACAGGGCAGGATTTTGTGTTTGAAGCCATCAGGCATTTTCTCAGCATTGTTGTTTCATCTTTTGTGTCCTCATTAAGTTGTTACTTTTTGGGTGTTTTTCCCCCTTATTTTATTTATTAATTTTTTTTGAAAAAGTTTGTATCCTCAGCTTAATGGTCTCACATCAAAAAGCTTCCTGGACATAACAAACAGCAACGCAGTAATGATTTCTAAAGCTTTTTCAGTAGCAGTAAATCTAACACGAATTGAACACATTGTCAAATACACGTTCAGTTTTCAAAGAGATTAACTGATCGCTTTGTCAACATTAAAAAAGTAAAGATGTTAGTAGCATGACTACCACATTAAAGCTCAAACAAAAATGTGCTTACAAGCTTCAGACAGGTGTAGAACAATCTTCAAACCATCTGGGAACTATTAAAATCTTAGCCTTAATCTTTGTTGTTTTTGTTTTGTCTGTCTCGATGTATAGGATGGGTGTCTGTGGCCTTCAGACAGCGGCTCTCGACAAGGTGCCTCGGAGGTAAGACCACCACCATAATGACCCCTATTTAACCCATAGCCAAGTCTTGTTCATTGTCAAGAGGCAGACTGAGCAGCTCTATATGGCTACGCTTACAAACATGATGTTTCTGACGACCCTGAACTGTTGCACTTAGATATGTTCAGATATTTACAGCAGCATAGCTGATGTAGAACCACGTCTAAAAGAGTTCTTTACAAGCATCAAACCTCTACCGTGTTGTACGCCTCAAGAAGTTATGTCTCAAGTTATGCACTTTATGTAAAGCTCTTATTTAGAAGTCGCTTTGGATAAAAGCGTCTGCTAAATGCCTAAATGTAATGTAATGTAAAGAAGTATTATCAAGTGTTGGGTAGGGCTTCTGGAATGCCCACAAGTCAAAGATTATTGTGGCTCTTATGGTTTTCTGTATCTTCAAGTTTTTTGTGATTTCAGCCTTAGTAGCTATGGGATTAGTGTCCCGGGACAGCTTCACCTTCTTGCCGGCGTCCTTTAGCCTCCCCACCCTTTTCTCGACTCCAGACATGTAGCTAGGTGTATGACATTTTCTGCAGTTTGAAAAATGTTTGATATATCTTGAGCAACATGAGCTCAGGGAAAATTGCAAGTTCTAACTACGTAGCGCTTCATCCAAGCCCACAGGAAGTGCACCAGGTTTTGAAGCCAATTTGACAGAGTGACCAAAACTTGTAACTACAACTACCGGGTCACGTGATGCACACTGGCCCCAAGAGACTTTTTCCCATAGACTTACATTGTGAAAGAGAGATCTGTAAATCAGTGGATGTTTTTTTTGTAGGTGCAACAACCAGCCAGTACAAACACTTAAATGGCCATTCATGTGAATAAGCCTGAGATGGAGCAGTTTGGAGGCGGGGCTAAAGGAAAAGCAACTGCACATGCTCTATAGGACACACACATGAAGAAGAATCAGGTCATTTTGGAAGAATCAGGTCATTTTATACCCGGGAAGTTGAACCTTTTTGGCCTCATGCCACACCTCCAACGCTGTATCCACTTCTCTTTAGTGTATAAAGGCCTCATCTGACCGTTGTACACGACAAAAGCAAGTTCAACGATGCTAATCAGAGCTTCTTGCTCAGACAGCCTGTGTGTGTCCACCAACTGTGTCACGTGACTCCAATTTTATTCTAACATGTTGTAATCAACATTTTTTGTATTATTGAACCACTGTCCAATAATTGAGTAGCCTTGGAGAAACTGCCAAAAACAAATGATGGTATGGACAAGACCTGTTTTATGCTAAAGGGTTTGTTAGCGTGAGTAACATTTCTAATAACCCTAGATGTTATCATTACGTCATGGGTTTCTTCCATGTGTGTCTATTCCATTACCTCTTTTTGCCATTGAAAAGGTTCAACATCAAAGATTCCGCCCTGAGAGCCATTTGTACTGAAAGTGGAGCTCCCTTTTCCTGTTTTGTACCATAAAACAAACTGCCTTGGTGCTGTAAAGCAATCCTGCAGAGTACCTGCCAAATCTGACTTGGTTTCTATGGACTTGTTCCTGTGTGGATTTAAAAAAAACAACAACTACACAGTATGTATTATACAGTATGTGGAAATTGTGTGTAGATGATAACTTTATACAAGTAGCACATTTAACAGTGTTTGACATTCAGAGGCAGTGTAGAGAGAAAATATAGGCTATGAAGATGGCAACTAAAATGAATCAAACTGAGAGAAAAAAGACCTGAACCCAGTCAGTGATCTCTTTTGTGTAATCTACTTGCTTTACTTGCTGTGTTACAAAAGAAATGTGTCTTCTTTGTTTTTTATTCGGCTTATTTTCCTAGTACTTGCCCATGAATAATTGTTCAATGGCTACAGGAATACTGTCACGGCACAAAGATCCTGACATTTGCATTTTGGTTGCTTGTAAATATTTGATCATTCAGGAATTAAAGCTTGTATGTTGCGCCGGGTACAGCTGGCACTATACTCCAAACAAAATCAAAGTTGGCATGTTCTCAAAGACTCGTGAATATAGAACCAAAACAAATGCCAGTATACTCACTGTGACTGGTGATCTGTTTGCTTAATGGTGTGCATGCCAGATGGAGGAGCTTACGAATCGCAGTGGGAGGAGATGCACTGGGAAAACTAGAAACACTGAGTTCAAAGAACATTCGAAAACACAACTAATCACATGACAGTAATGATAACTTTCAGACAATAGTGTTTTGAGGCTGTGTGAGAAGTTGAGCACACTTTGGCAATCAAAGCCAAATGTGGCACTGTGTGTAGGCAAAAGGGCAAGTTCGCATCAAAACAAACACACCAGATTTGCTTTCATTTGGAGTACCCTCCCAACAAAAACCTTGTGTGTCAACAAAACTAAAGGAGAAGAAGACTGAGGAAGAGACATGAAGGGTGGATAGAGAGAAGAGTAAGAGTTAAAGACGAAATGGTGTAGGAGGATGAAGGGAGGAAAAAAACAGTGTCAACATTAAAGCATCCAGAGAGACCTGGAAAAAAAGGAAAAGGCCATGGAGAGACAAACGCAGAGGGAGACGCAGCCAATGAGTGTGGGTGTGTGTGTGTGTGTGTGTGTGTGTGTGTGTGTGTGTGTGTGTGTGTGTGTGTGTGTGTGTGTGTGTGTGTGTGTGTGTGTGTGTGTGTGTGTTAATGCAGGTAAAGGGTGTGGGAGGAGGAGCGTTGGGACTGAAAATGATACTCGGCAGACAAAGGAAACACAAGGAACATTGTTGTGATCAATTCCCTATTTGTAGGTTGAGAGTGTTAACGGTTAGGCTTCAGAGGCTAACGTAACGTCGCTGTGATCAACATGGCAGCGCACCCTGATGCTTCGCCCGCAGTCACACAGACGGACTTGTGTGCTCTACAAAAGAGCGATATTCTCTGTCGCTGCTATGGCTTGAAGCGGAACTCACAGCAGCCGAGGCCCTCCTGGTCTCGTCTTATCTCTCTCTCTCTCATCCATCACACCCCTCAGCTCTACCTCTCGCCTCCCTCCCGCCTCCCTCAATCTCCTTTGCACCTTATTCCGCCACAGTTTTCTCCAAAAACATGCTCCCAAACAGCCGAAGCGAGAGGAAAATAGTGTTCTAGAAGTGTGTAAGCAAGGACAGAGGTGCGATGGAACGGAGAGGTTTAAACTGTTAGATCTCGCCACCTGGTCAAGCACCTTCAAACCTTTAGTTTAGTCACTTCTTGTTTTCCACTCTGCCGGTGTCACTTTGAGTTACCTCTGCTTTATTCCTTCCACTTACCATACAGCTGTGGCCCCTGTGTTATGCAATGTCCCCGCATTGTCTCATTTGCAGTTGTCTGCACTGCAATTTTGCAAAGGCGTAGAGTTAAAAGTGAGAACACAATAGTGTTGTTTGTTTTGTTTGTTTTTTCTGTGTTTTGTCTCAACATTACATAAGCAAAAGGTAAAAATATCTGTCCTGTCTGACCTGTCTTTAAAAGCAGATGGTGAGGTTATGACATCAGGCTTGTTAAAGGCATCTATAACTAGGAAGAGCCAAGGGTTGTTGTGTACACCGCCTTATCTCCAGCTTCCTCTACTAACAAGGAGAAGAAATGTTCACTGTGTGTGTTTGAGAGAGACGAGCTATGAAACAGAACAAAAGTGCTGCAAAAACTTACATTTTCCTCTTATTTATAATCTCTTGTTTTTCTCTACATTAGTCTCCATCTTTACCCCACCTCCTCCTCCCCATGTCGCTCTCTTTGTGTGTGGGTATTCTGTCACTCACTGGAATGTGGGCAGATATGGGATCATATTCAGACTTCCAGATTCATTCTGCTATCGACTCAGGAGCCAATATTAGCCACGCGGTCGTTGTTTTACCCATGAGCCCGTTGCCTTGGAAACGTTGCATAAGAGGGAGTGGGAAAGTGGGATGCCCCTTGCTGATTGGGAGACAAGGTGGCAGATCTGCTTCTCTCTCCCCTTGTCTTCCCTATATCTTCCTCTTGCATCTTGTTCTTTTCCCTCTGCTCGATGCCTGTTGGAACTGTATGTGTCAAAACACTGGCTCTCTAACAGTCCCCTCATGCCATGTGTTGAATCAACTCACCACCCAGCGCCTCCATATAGAGCTCCACAGTCAGAAACAGCACATCTATTACAGTTAGTCGGCCCTGCACCCAAGCTTCAACTAAATTAAAGCTCCTGTAGTAACAGTGATTTATAGCCCAATTTGAAATGTTTGTCCACACACACACACACACACACACACACACACACACACACACACACACACCTGCACACACACTTGCACACAACAACACTCCATGAGCGGTGTTGTGTCTCATCCGTGGCTGTGGGAAGCCTTGGCTGGAATCAGGGAGGATAGTGCTTTGTGGAACCCACTGAGACCACATGTTCAAGACTGCATGACTTTGCCTTCCATGGCTTCCGTACAAGCGAGGCCATGCTGTGTCTACACACCAGGAGGATGGGGGGTGGGGTGGCCTTGGCTCTGGGGACAGGGCAATTTATCTTCTGTATCCCCACTGAGTCACAAAAAAAAAGAAATGGGATCAGACTAGACACTTAAACCTTAATACGGTCATTTAGGAGTCAGGACTGCAGTTTATCCAAACATGTCCAAACAACATAACAGCACACTGTCTGACACACCTGTTCAGGCGTAAACAGAGAAGTGATTAGTGATCTGAACAAATCAGGGCTGCTGTAGGTCGCACATAAGGACATGGTATTGCCGGAGAGGGAGTCCACATATTTTTTTAATTGAATTTCTACATATGAAAATCTGCACATTTAGAACATAGATTTGAGGACTACATTGATCACCTGACTTCACATTTAAAGGAATATCCGATTTCTCTGAGTGGCTGCTCCTCCACTTCATTTTGATTTGGTCACTTTCTTACTCTTCACTGTTTTACAAGCTTAAACAAGCAACTCCTTCCAAACTTGTCCACTCATGTCTTAATCTAATTAAGATGGGAGTCTTGCCCTCCATGTAACCACAAACATACACACACAAGATGCATTTACCTGTAGGTCCTTGCTAAACTACCTATTTAACCCGATACTTACACTTACTCTCTATGTGCTCTGCTAACTTGCATTATAGTTCACATCCCACTTTCTCACCTGATCACCTGTATCTCCAGAGCATGTCCCTGTCTGACCACTGCTTCCAGCACGCCTCTCCCTCTCTGTGCTGCCTGCAGTGTGACCACATATTATTATTTTACCTTAAGAACAATAACTGATTACCTTGATGATCATTTTAATTTGATCACTCTGAATATTCTGCTTGTATTACTAGTTTTATTTATGAATATATATGTATATAATGTAATCATGCTGTTTAGATAGCTGGATAGCACGTGTTTAAAGAACAGTTTACAGTAGTACCAGTTACCTGAAATGTGAGCTATTTCCTTATCTACTAACCTAACATTAGTCAGCTTACTTGTTGTCAGCTTACCTCATGCCTTTACACGCTTTTCCTTTCAGTAAAGCAAATCAAAAAAAATCCATGTGTTGATCAGGGAAAGTAATCCCGTCAGCAATTTGTACTTCAGCAGTTCAGGTCCAGCTTGCAATTTTGCAAAATTCCTGCGACTTCTCAGCATTATTATCGTAAATTGAAAGTCCCTAACAGTGAAAAACACCTGCGACAAATCCATCAGGAGTTCTGCTGAAGGAATTAACTTTACAGCACAAAACTAAACTTTATCAACAAAAATAATTCATCATTTACAGTTAGCGAGGCTCTCCAACCTCTTATCATCAAAACAAATATTAATTACAGTAGGTGTGTTTTCTCTTGTGTTTCTGATTGTAATTGCCTGCCAATACAGGCCATAACACTGAATCTATTCAGGATTTCTATATAAAATATATTGCTTAATGTAATATATCAGCCATTCACAATACCAAAGATTGTACAAATTAAGTTCAGGCAAAATATGAAAACTAAAATCATTGTCTGCAATGTAAGTGGGTAATTTCTGTCCAATGCTGGGCCCGTGTAGCTATCACATGAGAAAAACGAAACTCTTGCATTATTATTGTTGTTGCGCAATGCTCATGCGCAGGCAATAGTAGTTCAGTGTCGTTCATGATCGACACATCACTACTTTCTGATGGAATAACCTCAAATTGAGTTTCTTGTTTCTTAGTGTAATTTTTCCAGCATGTAGCAAGCCAAGAAAAGAGCAGGGTGGGCAGCCCCTGTGCGAGGGAGCTGTCTTGATTCATGTGTTTAGCAAGCACCATCTGCTGCTTTTATTCAGATGGGAGTAGAAATATTTGGTTGATTAGGAGAGGATCTGTGTAGGATAGCTACACCGTTACTGCCGAAGTTACAAGGGACACACATGCTCGGTTCTGTCAACTGGTGTCTTGGAAAGCAAACAGAGGACAGACTCACAGACGTCAACATGCAAGTGCTGAAATAAGTACACATGCGCCTGATATATGTTGCACACGCACACGCAAAACACACCACACAAATGCTCAAAACGCCATAACATGTGGAGACACACACCAACTGAATGCAAACTGCACACAAATTTATTTGTGAGTTTTTTTGTTCCAATAAAAGAAGGTTAATGCACAATGTGCCACAATGGCACAGATATACAGAGATTGTAAGATTTATCCTGAGTCTTGCTTTAGGCAAGGCAAGTTTATTTATATAGCACCTTTCATACACGGATGCAATTCAAAGTGCTGTACAGAGAAAAGGACAAAAAGAAAAAGCAATAGTTAAAACTATCTAATCATAATTCAAACAAA